>VCCN01003404.1:5945866-5957654 GCA_006491835.1 Architeuthis dux
TTAATCTGAAATTCTCCTTTGATTCCAGGAACGGAAATATACATTTGATAAAAAGTAATCTTTCTTTCTCACATACCAGGGAAATAAATAAAGACAAATATTCACATAAACAAACCACACAAGCACATAATTAAATATATCTTGTTATAATTCACCGAAGATTCGTCCATCTGTCTGTCTGCAAAACCCACGCAACATAATCCAATTAAATAGTCTGCGTGTACCAATGTGCCATCAGATTATCATGTCCATCATTCTTCTCCTAGGTAGGTATCTAGCAATTCGTTTTTGAAAATCACTTCCCAAAGTCTTTTAAGGTGTGTTCCAATTATAATGGTAATTCATCCTGAGATGTCTACTTGCTATGTGCCCGCGGTTTGTGACATAGCTAGAGTCTTTAAGCGTTGTTTAAGAATAACATTGTGTAGTAGAAAGAAAAATATTTCGTGGGGGCTTTACAGTCAAAAAATATGTTTGGCACATGCTGTAGAGTTTGGTCATAAATAATACCTGAGAATATATATTTTGATTGTGTAATGTTTCACTGGAAATAATAAAATCCTGCTATGTTTGGTTTATATGAACATTAGGGTTGTACACCTTTATGGGCGACACTTGTATATTAAGAGGCGTATCTGACACATTTATAGTATCAGTAGCAGCCATATTCACTACTCCCTCCAACCCCCTTATTAAACTTTATTTTCACTCCTAATTAACCTACCTAAGTGTGTTATTTCTGGCTCCCATCCTAAGCTCTTTTTGAACTACCTAACTTTCTGTGTTCTCTCCCTTTCTACTGTCTGTCACAATTCTAGTATGTAACAGTCATAAGACGAGCCTGTTGTTGCACTCTTATGGTAATCTCCAGCAAAGCGATGGGTCATTGGTTCTTCTCAGAATAATTTCTTCATATCTAGTCATTGATCGCACACGTAACCAAGTCTTAGAAAGGATACAGATCGGGCAACACTGATCGAAACTGTTTTGGTGTATTAAACACAAGCAAGAACTGGTCACTATTCAATTTGCCTTCAAGCGGTAAAATAAATTGAACATATACGCTTCACAGAGAGACTCTACGCCCAGACAGTCTAGGTCAATAAGTCCACATGCGTAGAAATTGAGACATTTAACGTGTTGACCTCTACTCGATAAGGCTCCGTTCGATAAAGATAATAAATACTCAGTGATAAGTAATATTTGTCCATTAACTGATTTGTTTATTGGATGTGTTATTTCTTAATTAAAATCAGTTGGAACACAACACACCAAAGGAATGAGAAGCAAGTAACTTTCTCAAAACTTTTTTCATTTTTGATTAATCATTTGCTCTTAAAAACTGCATTGATTTAAAACGCATCCATCTTTCGATTGCCTTTCTACAAACAACCCAGGCTCCTGAAATTAATGACTATGAAAATAAATAAAAGATTACTTTATTGAAAGTAAATATAGTAGTAGTGTGTGTCTCGGAAAAAACAAACTTAATATTATGGATGCAATCTATATATTTCTTTGTTCGCTGAACTAGTTGAAAGAAAAATTAATTCCATTTCCCTTCTACTTCTATTTTACTGATATTATAAAATCACGAACTGTCGTAGTTCATTTATTTTTAGTAAACTATAATAACTCTTCGGACATTGATACAAGGTTGCATAGAGCAATATATCGGCTTGGCGAGATCAAAGGCGCCGTGCCGCGACTGAGGCGACCGACTGGCGTTTTCAGTGTTATGGGGAACGGGTTTTACAGAATTTGTAGGAAAAAATAGATGTAATTTAAAAGAATTAAAACTTAAACCATATATTATCTCTCGAGTTGGTTACGAATGTTTGCTTACCCTCATTTATCAAAGCTGTGTCTCACATTGAGAAGCCATATTGGAAGATGGAACTACGGTACTTAATAACCTCCTTTTCCATGTCTACATTATTTTCAGGAAGCAGTGGTTGCTTGAGTGGATTCTTCCTCGTGCATTTCCACTTTTTATATCGACGCAACGATTCTGGAATGATTGCGCACATTTTAGTCTCCAACTCTCTGTCTGTCATTCATTTATTTTCATTTCAGTTTTCTATTCTATTTATATTTATCGGTTATTCAGTCAATCACACACTCTCTCTCTCTCTCTCTCTCTCTCTTTCTCTCTCTCTCTCTCTCTCTCTCTCTCTGGATGGAGTATCATTGTAAATCGAGCCCACCCTTAAAACAAGCGAAATAGACTAATTTCAAGAAAATGAAAAGAACATTTTTAGAAGGTGGCTACTGGACTATACATGCAAACTCACAATGCTCTATTCCAAAAATGTGACCAGGACAGACAGACCACTGAAAAGGGAAGAATATCTAGTCACCATGTTTTTTGTTATTTGGCCGGGTCAGTGATCGTGGCTACGGAGATTCAATAGCATTGTATTAGTGCCCCCGCTTCTGTACCTATGCACGTGCACTCTTTAATATCTATGTGTATTTCAAGTTTGAATGAATCTATGTGTGCGTGTCAATGAATTCTTATTTCCATGTGTTATACGTAAATATGTCTGTGTTGATCAATTCATTCCTACAAATAATTCCCTTCATTATTAGACGGAAAAACAAGAACAAAAAAATAGAGGCGACCATCTAATTGTCTTTTCTGATCATTACAGCTTTTCTGAAAATTACATCGATCCATGGGTTACAGCCAAATCGCGTTGAAAACACCGGTTCTCGTGAGATCACCGGAGTTAAGCAGCAGTTTCAAAGATATCTCTCTCTCTCTCTCTCTCTCTCTCTCTGTCTCTCTCTCTCTCTCAAGTTGCCTTTCTCTTGAATTGACGAAATAGTTTTAGTAATTGATTTAAACAAGCTATTAAGATGTTGTGTTATCATTTGTTCTTATACAACCCTTTTCGTTTTTTGTTCTTCGTGACTCAACCGAATGCACCAATTAACTCGGACCTCAACAAAGCCAGATTACAGAACACACCACATTGCTCAGCATTATTCTACATTTATATTTTAATACCCGATTATATATTCGTTGTGGCACCATATCATGTTGTATATTTCAGTTTGCGTGTATATTATCTAACGCAACTGGCAATGACTGAAGTTTACATAGTTTGTGAGTATATGTTTATTCATTTCTCATTCTGGTCTTAACTCAACAAAGCACAACATTTTACATCAAGGCTACGTATATTACACATGAATTTGAAATGTATGGTGTTATATACTGACTACATTTTCTTAATAAAGTGTCTTTATCGTACCGATGACATAACTAGAGAAGATAGCCAGTTAGACGCGGATGATTTTTGGATGCTGATATGTTAAACGGTCTCTAAGATACGTGTTCATATTTCATGAATATAAATAATAGTGACTTCCATACACTTTAAGTTATATTATGACGCAGCTTGCTAAATTCTGTGGACAACCAATCCAGTTATTGACCTGCTGAGCAATTAATTACATTCACACGTATATACCAGATCGCTGGAGAGAAAGAGGACTTGGTTCAGGAGGTTCTTCATGAATATGCATTGGATAAATAACACAATAATACGGTATTTAGGGAGCAGCCGGATATTATATCAATTCTAAAAGGAAAGAAGTTCTAAGAGAAATGATTCCTCAGTGACAATAGTGCTGATCGATACTTATAAAATAAATAATAATAAATAATTTACAACATCATCATCAACATCATCATCATCAGCCGTTATAAGTCAGACTATTACTCTTTTCCTCTATGTCACTATCGGTATTCCACAAGGCCTGTAATATCTTCTCTATCGCTACTCTGAAGTTGCTAATGTTCTCTATCTATATCTAATTGGGGCATCTCTTTTTCTTAAGAATCATTTTATTTATTTCGGCTTAAAGTTCTATTTAGTTCTGCACGCTACCATTCTATGATCGCTTCCTATGTCTACTTTATTTATAACGGTAACGTTTTTAACCGACATGCGTTTTTATAGGTGTATAACTAAAACAACGTGGGCACATAGTAAACCTTTTCGGATAAATATGAAAATAGAAATGTAGATTGACATTATCATCCGGAGAAAACGCGTGATTTTCTACTATCCATGGGAATCGTTCCAATTCTTCGGTACAGTTATATGGGCGGGTATATCTGTCCGTGCGTGTGTGTGTCTATAGAACTAGCAACGGTATAATAATGTGATTCATATATAGGACTAGCCGATTTATCAAGGAAAGACTGACGAATAGATCGAAATATACTGACTTGCGTACCATTAACATAGGAGAAACAGTTAATTAAGTAAGTTAAATAGTTAAATAACAATGTTAACATTTTACAATCTGTAATGGAAGCCTTGAAATTGAATCTATTTTGCAAGTTGTCATTCAAATTACTTCTCAATAATAAACCGTGGAAACAGTTTAAATGAGACATAGTTACAATCATGTGACTTGGTCAAATTCTGGGTCGACGTGTACTTTTCCTTTAAACAGTGTTCGATTGATAATTACCCAGAATTACAATCATTTGTTACCACAAAGAAACAGAAACAAAAAAACAGAATCGCCTTAAGTGAGTTGTCTTTAATACTCGAACAGATTCCAATACAAAATAAATAAGAAAACACTTAGGCTGGTATTTATCTCCCTTTATAATGTCGTTGACACACTAAAAGCTATTCGTGATTTCTTCTAGACTGAATGCTCTAAGTGATAAAAGCTATTTTAGAAAGAGAAAGAACCGACGGTAAATAAAACAGATATAAGAATAAATGAATATACTAGAAAAATAACTACAACGTGTGTTCAGCGCTGATAATTAGTCTGATGGCTTTAACAAAATAAAGTAAAACATTACTCAAAACTAATATTGCAAAGTCGTGAAGTAAATCAAAAAAATATAATCACGAACATATTTGCAAATAGTTCTCAATTATTTCAATAGTGAAGCAACATTGTTTTATCCCGAATTCTTTAAAATATTGATGCAGAAACATTTTTGCCTTTCTCCTCTTATTATATTGATGGTAATTGTTAGCGAGTAATTTTGTTAAATTACAGACACTTGCAATCTTCCCCGGAATGCCTTTTCAATTATTTTTCCGATATTGACAACATTTTAGGCCTAATTCTTCAATTTGTTTTATTCTTCAATTAGATATAGCAAGAAAGAAACATAATGATTCCATTAGGTGTTTCTTGAAGAAAATCTATCAAAAGTGTTTAAAGAAATTACTTTAGTCGTTCTCTTTAGAGTCGAGCTTATACAGCGTTATGCTGTTTAGGCTTTTATATTCATGATATGAGGCGGGTTTAAAACAATATAAATCATTCAGACCAACATTCTCATCTTTTGTTTCACCCCTGCCAACGGAAATGTAGGGATATGTGTATTATCTTTCTTTGTCTGGCTGTCTGTGTACAGAATATCTACAACGATTCTTGATAAATTCCAATGATATGTTGTGAAGAAGTGGGCAATGGGCTAATGAAGAATTGATTAGATTTTTAGACGGATCTATATTTTCTTTTGAGAGATATCTTTTCAAATATTAAGACAGTATACCAAAATATGAAAGATTGAAACTGAGAGCGTTACATCCCCTGTATCGTAGCCATATATGTTTATTAGCTAGTGTCTTCTAGTTATTTACTGTAGTATCATCCTGTGAGTTCTTTGAAGTATATAAACTTATTCATGTTTGGGTTATTAATGTGTATTATGATGCAAGGGTAGAAGTATATTGACCCTTAGAATCCATTAATTATGAACTCAAAATGTAGAAATAATCGAATAAGAGGACAAATCAATGTAATTGCTTACGAATTCAAACTCATAAAGAAAACTCTTCCTTCGGTCAGTTTTGTTCAACAGTTATAGTTCGGATTGATTCGCCTCATAATTATAACGAATGAATGCTTCCTCTTTGGGTGGTTTTGCTGGGAATATCGGCATATATTAGAGCATAGACACTACGCATGCAATATAAATAAATGAGATCTTCTGTTTCATCCATTTCTTCTGCAGTTTGATTGTTTCCTAACACCTGGACGTTTCAATCATATCAGAAGAAATGTATAAAAAAGAAAGAAAACGCAGACTGATGGATTAATGATAAATACCATTCTTATATGAACCATTGAGAATCAGCCTCTTTTTCATGCCATAAACATTCCTGTCGGGATCTAATTGTAGATGAATAGAAATATGCAACAGCTGTAAGAAAAAATGGAAAGATTTCATGGAAATAATTTGAAGGCATTGTTTTCCTTCCAGAATGCAATGTATTAAGTCGGGTCAGCATTTTAAATTCACGGGGAATGATCCCACCAGACATTAGGTGTTTTAAACAAAAGCTCTATTGAAAGTAAACGCAGAGGTTCCCAAGAAAGAACAATGATGCTACGCTAGGCGGTTTATTTTCGGTAAATACTGGACGCGTTTGGTCGAAAATACGGATTTCTCAAGGATTTTAGATTGTTCTTTCTGTTTACTCAAAATATATTACCTTACATTCATTCTATTTATTATCACATTATCTTTTAGTATTCATTTTTATTAAACGAAGTATTGTAAACCACTACTATTCATTTTTGCTATTATTTTCATTAAACTTAATTTTTTAGTTGTGTATCTTATTAAAACTTAGCTGAACTAATTAAGATGAAGAACGATATTGGTCGAAACTTAATTCTAGTTGTCTATCGAACGGAACCCTTTTTTCTCGATCGTGAGAACATTTTTAACTTGTACAATCGCTTCTCGCTGACCATTACGTAACAAAAGTTCCCGGAGCTTAGATGGCAAATCAGCTGGTGTGTTTAACCAGGCTTTCCTTTGGCAAGAAGTGTGTCCGTTTGAGTTTCATTAGGAGCGTATTCTTTATTCCTGATCCGCGATGTTTACACAGCCATATATCGACTGTCTGAGTCAGATTGTGATTGGAAAAATAATAGTAAAACATTAGTAGCGGTTACCATTTTACATTGCAGCACTAGTAGTCTTCTTTAATGACATACGCAGTATTTCTATTGTTCTTTGTTCATTATGGTCATTGAAAACATAACAACACTAGAAATATGTTTGATTACCAAGTGTAGATGTCTACGTTAAACCGTAAATGGTTTTAATATAGCCACCCTTTAAGCCAAATGGTATGAGTGATTCATCAACAGCTAACATATTCGCCTTCTTTCGCCTTCTTTCGGAAAGAAAACACATGCTATCACTAGTGGTTACTTTGTCAGGTATCAAATCTCTAAAAAGGAACCAGTAAAGAAATGGGATTTCTTTTGACTTGGCAAAATTCTGCAATAATTATAAACGAAATGATGACATATGAAGTGCCTCTAATGAACAGCACGCTTTAAAAACATTCATATTACTTAATTATTATTTTTTTGTCCTATTAAAACCACTGCATGATTATTGCCTGGTGGATTTAATATTTATATTTGGCAATCATTGATCGTGGGTGACATTTAATGGAAAATGCAAAACATATATAAACGCCAGGATAACAAATTGAAAGAACAGCGCTTGCAGAAATGAGAAAGATCGTAACGAATAAGCAAATAGGAATTATCATAGGCCTTAAAACTCTCACCTACTATACTCTTTGTATACTGATGCATGGCTGGGGGCCATGGACCATCACACATGCAACAGAGAAAAAGAATCAATGCAGCAGAGATCAGGTTCCTCAGAAGAATGCTCAGCATATCATATAAGGACACGATACCCAACGAGGAAATTCTACAAACCTCAAAAACAGAATGTACGTTACTTAATATAATCAGGAAACATTCTCTGATCAGATCATGCAAAGAAAGACATTAGAAATGTAGTTACAACTGGAAAGCTTGAAGCAAAAAGAGATAGACAGAGAATAAAAGTGATATATGGATTAACATTGCTTGAAACGTAGAGGGGAATGGATACGGCGATGGATGGAGAAACAAGATCGCCCACGCTGCATGACATGGCATATGTTAATAATAAAATAAGCAAGACCTACAATCGCGTTAAGAGTATCGGAAATAACAAAAGGGCTGACTCATTTCGTTCACAAATCCAACCTTTGATCTTATCGTTGAATTTTGGTGAAGCTGTGCGCTTTATAACTAAATATAATACCCTTTCATTACCACTAAAACATCATATATATTTATTTCTCACGACATCATTGATTTCTATCTTTGTTTGTGTTTGTATAGATGTTATTACTATTGTATGCCAACACATATTTATCACGCACACTCGAAAACCTACTTTTTCATACATATATATTCCGTGCAATTACATCCGCTTGTATGAAATATTTTGATATCTTGTCGAAATAACATTTAGGTTGGAAATCGTTTTGATGTTACAGTTGAATGAGTTGTACACCCGCTGCAGATATTTGTCATAACTGAATGTATTTGAGATGACAACAATTTTACGTAAACGCCACTCTTTGAAGATTATTCATGAAATCAATAAAACCGGGATTTATGATTCAGGCATTTTTGTCCTGAGATTCGTATTGCTTTTCAAGTCATATATCATGCAATCAGCTTTTAGCAAACTCTAAAAACAATATTCCCATCGATCACGGCGGCACAGTGGCAGAGTGCTCGCCTCCCGTTCAATAGGCTGTGATCCAATCCACCACCGAGTCATACCGAAGACTTTAAGAATTGTCCCCAATACCTCTCTGCTAAGCATTCAGGGACTAAGATTGAGGAACCTCTCCCCGGTGGGGTTACGATCAAATCACGTTGGATATACCCATTTTCGTAAGATCACCAACTTTAAGTCTGGTCAGTACCAGGATGAATGGCCATTGGGGAATACTAGGTGCCGTAAGCAGAACAGACATGTGTCAGGCCTGGAAAACCGGTGGTGGGTGTTACTAACAATTTCCCGTGTGTATCTAACCCTACGACAACCTCGATGACGGTATAAGCGGAAAACAATATATACATTCAAACACACTATTCGCATACAGTTATTAATGTTTTGGCGGCGCAATAAAAGATGCTGAAATCTAAGAAAAATTGATTCGTTGTTTGATCAGTGACCATTCAAATCCAACTCCTAAATGCATTTTACAGCTGTAAAATATGTAGTCTTTACTTAAATTCAAAATGAGTGGACAATATACAAATCAACTAAGAATAGCCATACCATTAGTTAATGTTTTCTTTCAACAAAGGCATTTATTTAGTTAATCCTGTCTGTTGCATTTGTTAGGTTAACATGTTATTTGGTGTGAAAAATGGTTTTCAACTATGTATTCAATCCCCTGCTTTAGAAAAAGAGCGCCGAGAACTACTGTACTCACCTACTAAAAGCGTTAAGAAACGTTGTCTTTCATATGTTACCCTTTCGAAAGCTGTGATATACTGTGCTAGACAAAACAAATAATTAGAAATTGCTAATATCAATTCTTCTATCCAATAATGCTGGTTCGTACATATTTCATTACATAAATGTTTCATTACATAAACGTTACATTGCATTGGAAAATGACATAGCTGACACAACACAGATAAATAGATGCTGGAATTAGCTAGTGCATGATGCAATCATTTCAACTGATAATAATGATGTTTCTAATTACAATGTTGCCACGTGACTGAAACACCCTGTATATCAACTTTCTGACTGAGCCATATTTTGTGTTTTAGCTTATAAGCCTTTAATTTATGTTTTCGACGATTGATCATATTTCTTAGAACAACATATTGTATTCCTTTCCGCTCTTATCAACAAGCGTAGTCGGAAGAGAACACGTCGGCACCAAATACTATCTTCGTGTTGGCACATTCCAATGCAGGCATTCACAAGAATCTCAGTAAAGTTGAATCAAATGCAGTTTCCATAACTCACTCCACGCCTGCATCTACATATAATGTATGCATAGTTATGATTATAATCTTTGTGTATGCCTCTCCATTGTTTCTGATGGTATTTGCACTACTTATGTTTGCATATACATAGATGACTTTGAATGCCCAAAATATGAAACTAAAAATTATATTGGCAAGTAGACAAGATTTTATGGAAATCATTTTCGATATTCTTCTCACTCAATCCCTCAATATATGCAACACCATTTCTTACAAGGTTGTCGCTTGGTATTTTTCAAGACTAAAAGTGGGCAGATTTGGTACTGAACTGAAGACGTATAGTATGCTTATGTTATTTAGTTCTAATTAAATAGAAATATTCATGTGGGGTTCTCTCAAATTAGCTAACCACAAGTATCATATCAATATTCTTATTTTTTATTATTTTATTTGTTGTTTTTACAAAGGATAACTAAAGTACTTTCAACCAAGTCAAATACCAATATTACTTATCATTCCTCTTTACTACTGATATATTATCTCAATGAATTTGATAAGATGCATACGATACATGGCGACTTTCTTAATTACACATAATCGGCCTCCGATAGCTTCATAATATCCCCAGCAACTTCTACAAAACCATTTCCATGGATTCATCATTTATGCAAATTGCAGTAATCTGAGATTATTTTGTCTAAATGGAATGTCTGGAGTTGTGTTGTGGAGATCCAGGAATATTGATTGAGTGATTGTTTCCTTTTTTCATAAATTTATGTATATGCTAATGACTGTCCACACGATATCTCAAAGAGTTATCAATTAAACTTGGTGGACAATAGGCTACAGACGAAATTGAATAATTGAATTATTTTGTTCTGGTTAATTATTAAACATTTGCCTCTTTTTACTACAAGCTGGCGTAAATTACAACATCTTACTGCATTGTTCTGTTGTATTTGTAAAGGAGAAGCACTGACATTATACAATACACAATGTGTCAATCCATCTGGCGTTCTCGGGGGTTAATGTAAACCTGAAGAAAATGGCTCAATAACTCCTGCCTACTTCGTTTGCCAACGAGGTTTTGGATGTCCTTCTTGTTTTTATCGCTTCCTCTGCTGACAGTGACTCCATAGGAACTGATGAAATCCACATTGAATGAGCGAGTGGGAACCGTTTCGTCTTCCCAAAGTAATTAAGTATCAATGACGTGGACGTAGATATCTGTCTCGCTACAACGTACACGAGATACCTTGCGAGGTTTATTCTTCTCCAGAGATGCAAAGTGTGATGGTTGTAATGTTGCGCCAGGGCTGATACAACGGGCAGACATGACGCCTGTAGCAAACGGTTTTTGTTGATAGTCTCTCAACAAGAGTGTTATTATCTGTTGCATGCTAAAACAATAGAGCAACATACTGTTTGTTTCAGTGTTACAGTGAGGGCGATCATTTTTCCGTATTTAAAAAGGTTCATTATACATCTCCAAAATCGACAGAATTCCGACCAGAGTTTAAAAAATACAGCATACACATGCAGAAATAAAACAAATATAGTGAAACACGCTTGAACATTGTTATAAACAAAAAGTCAGAAATCTTTAGTCCAACGTTTGTACATTTTGAAGCTGTATAAGAATGTTAAAATTAACCTTTTGAAATGTATCGGATACTTTTGCACTCACTGTACATACCAGTTACTAGCGAAATAGAGGGGGAAATATAATCAATTTGTCAGATGGTGCATTACGTAGTTGCACACAATATCCCTACACAGATAACATTTACTTTGAAATGTTGGTCAATAATTTTACGCACGCTGCTTATAAATTCCCATTTTACTCCTCGCAGTTCCTATTTCCCCAGATGTCCCTAATTGCAACTTTGAGCAACTGGAATAGCCCCTTCATCTAAACAGCCCCCATAGGGAACTATTACGACGCTGACTTTATTTTGCTGGGTGAATATAA
>VCCN01003404.1:6000287-6018872 GCA_006491835.1 Architeuthis dux
ATGAACAGATACGAGAAATCAAAGTTTCCACAGAATATATATGTCAAACAAGGTTGTGTGCTAGCCTCCACCTTGTTTTCAATATTTTTCAGCATGATGCTGAATCAGGCTACATACGTTATGGATAAAGGGACAACGCGTACATTCGCACCGAAGCACATATCACAACCACGATACATCTGGCCAGAGAGCTCATGTTCGCTGATGACGCGGCACTGATTGCTCACACAGAAGTCCTCGTCCCATGCTTTGCAGAGGAAACATAACTCTTGCCATTGAAATTAATATACACATACGGTCGTTTTACACCAACCAACATCGAAAAGAATACAGCTTGCTTTCCATCTCCATCGGCTCGACTACGCTTAAAGTGGTCGAGGATTCCCTTATCAAGGATGCGTCATATCCCCCGACGCCAGTCTGGACAGTGGGATAGGAAATAGAATGGTTAATGCAAACCAAGCTTTTGGTAGACTGCGCAACCGTGTCTGGGGTAGTAACATCCTCAAGAAAGACACGAAGACGGATCCATAATATTACCCATCCTCCTATACGGTGCCGAATCCTGGGTCAATTACTAATCCTTGAGCGTTTCAACCAGCGCTGCGTCCGAATCTTTCTCAAACTGCGTTGCAGAGACAACGAGATTACCAGGACAGCAAGGGCCACAGGCATTGCAGTCATGATGCAAAAGACCAAGTTGAGATGGACTGGCCACGTAGCAAGGATGGAGGACCATCGGCTGCCAAAGATCCTCCTTTTAGGAGAATTAGTTAATGGCCAGCGCAGAAGCAGGACCCCACAGAAGAGATACAGGGACTCTCTGGAAAATATCCTAGAACCAATCCATGACAATGGACAAACGAGGCAAACAACAGGAACGCATGGTGACCGAAGGTCAACCATGCAACCTCTCGTGCCAAAACCACGCGCAGTGCAAAAGAAGATAACAGAAGGTACACCGCCATACTTCATCCTACCGCTGCTGAAAAGCCCGCCTCTCCCCCATCACCGTTGCTGCCCCCCTGCGAGTCTGAAACAGACGTGGAAAGCCCTTCCAAATCTTCGTTCGCGAAGTCAATCCATAATAACATTCAAGTCCTATCAGAACATAAATGTGTGAAGATATATTGCATCTGTTCTCATTTATGTTGTATATTTCAGCTGACTGAAATCAGTTCTATTTCTCATTCAAAGATTATTTCTGTTATAATTGAAAAATACACATCGTTATGAATTGACCGTAATCCAGATGTAAAGGGCGCCTGTTTTTGAAGGCAACATCGTTCTGGCGCCAATGTTCAACAGAGACGTCAATTAGTCGAACTGAGATTTCTATTTGGCAGGGAACTTCAATTGGTTTTCTCCATAAGTAATCATAATTCAGATTCACTCTTTGGGGATTAATAATTACAGCTGTGTACGTTTCGCAAACGATTTGGAAATTGACCGAGTTCGTCATTATCCACCATAGCTCAAACATTATACAGTGGAAATATCAGATAAATATTCAACTAATAGCTACGTACTTGATATCCACTCGTATCTCTGTATGTATGTCTATCTATATATCTATCCATCCATCTATCTATCTATATATCTATCTAGCTAAAATACAATCATATATATTTGATTATGTATGCATGTAAAACTCCATACATATACTTTTTACATTGTCGACTTGTATGAAAATGTGTTATTAGTAATTGCTAATCACCTACACACCATGCGTATACTTGCCTGGTTAACGCAATAAGAAAACTGTTTTCTTGTTCACTGTGCGTTCAATTATAATAATTCGAGAGATTTGGAATAGAGTCTACAATGAATCACTACACGTGTAATCATACTTCCTGAACAAGACTAAATTGCTTTTTCGAAAAAAGTGGATCATGTAACAAGAAATGATATTAGGACATGATATTTGGGAGAAGTTATCACGTCTGGTCGACAACACCTTTATCTTCTCAGATTATCAACTGATGGAAATGTATTCAGCTGGAACTTTGAGGAATTTGCAAGCATTCGAATGCATTTGATGTAGCTAGAACATGGGTTTGACGCTGTCTTAATGCCAAGGTATCCGAAAATGTTAGCCGGCATCTATATAATAAAGTGTGTGTTTCTATACTCGTATCAGTCAATAACTACGCATATTCGAAATCAGCAGGTCTCAGTTCAGGTTAATTTGTATGGGTACTGCATTTTCACTCACATTGAAAAGGTATATCTAAAGCCTTTTTCACTTTTTACCTCTGGGATTTTCCCGTAAACATATCCCTGTGGAACCATAACAGCATTATGAGAGGAAGGTTTCTGTCACACTTATTTGAACATACAAACATGTGAGGGTTTGAAATGTTTGCTTGTATGTCTTTTGTCGCCCTAATTCGTAAGTTTCTATTTCAAAATTCCCTTTTGCTCACAATCTATTACACCTCCAAATTTGTCATTTTTGAGAAAAAGATTTGTAAGGTTTTTATAAGTGTGTTCTAATTGCAATATAACTATAATGCATAACTATTTTCAGTCCGTTGAAGGGAACTACGGACGTGAATATCTTTCTCCCAGTGACCGTAACCCAACAATAAAACATATGTTTCTTGAAGCAAAACCCCTAATCCTACCTCAAACCCTAATCCCAATCCAAACACATCAATTAAACCCGAGCGCAATTTAAATCCAGTGCCCTCTTTGACGTACGAATTATTAAAGCCAAATGCGAGCACTTGAATTGTTTTTTTAATGCTTTTAGGAGTGTTAGCACTGCCTGAGGGTGAACAATGCGTGCGCCCGTGTGCGGACTGTGGGTGCTCCCCCATACCCAATTAAATTTTGAAATCTCTATAAAATATCATTTGCTTCCTGTGTCGTTAGATTTGAAGTTCTATTTCCCCGCGCAACGCTGAGTGATCAGGCTTGTTTATACATATTCAGTTTCCATCGAACACTTGGCATCAACACATGGTCCACCGCTGAAGCTGTTAAGGATACATATCGATTCATCTGTTTCAGTTTTTATATATCTGCGTATGCATACTGAATATGAGCTGTGTGGCGTGGTGGAACGGTTACCGGCACGGAAAACGAAATCGAGTTTCAATTAAGAGTAATTGGGAAGGCGTGAATCCATTTCTCCCCCAACTATTATCCGAGAGCGGAGCAGTTAGATTTATAGCATATTCCTGTAGATTCCTGGTGGAGCAATATCCACACTATGCTGCGCTTCCTGTAGTACGTACATTTGTATGGGGTGGAGTTACTTGGCCCAGGCCCAAACACCCTCATTTACCCGAGCTTGGACTACCGGGCATGATTAAAAAATAACAGAGCAGATTAAGCAATCAAAATAAAGCCCGGTTAAAGGAGCGTGTTGGGTGCGGGGCTAATCGGCGTAAAGAGAATCACTTATCATTAATTTATATGGGAAATATGTTGAGCGTTCCCAGACCAGAATAATGATGATGATATGCTAGGCCAAGTCGACGGAGGTTGGCGTGGTGGGGACTACAGGAGACTGGGTTGTAGCAGAGAGAAGTATAGGACGCAGGCTGCCTCTATAACGCCTTTCTTCAAAATATGAATGATATTGTCGCTTTTCGCTTTTTTTTTCAAAAGGCGAGGGATGCCGTTACAATCAAATATATGGAATAAGTTGATAGAAGCGAGGGATGAGTAGAAGCAGAAGGAGACAGAAACGTTTCAATTAAGAGCAGAAGACATCTATTCCTTTTATTTATTTTTTGTCGGTTTTGATAAATAAAGAGATTGCATAGAAGCCTTATGAATGACAATTGCCATTGCGGTAATGTTATTTTGATTTGTGAAAGTTTTATTGGGAAAAAACACAACTAAAAACAAAATTATCAGCGGAAAAGAGGATACTTTGTATCAATCTAGTAAATGTGTTTATTCATTTTGGTCTCTAATTTGCCTACTAATTAACGTAAGTAGTTATAATCATTCAAGATTCGCACTTCTAAAACACTTTCTCCTCACTAAAACTTTTTAAGTCTAATTGAGCTGAAATGTCTCTCTTTTAATTGTTGTAAAGGTAACTGAAATCTCTTCCCAGACAGATAATTACAAAACAATGAAATACAATAAAAAATAAGCAAGAATAACAAAATGAACAAAAAACGGCAATTTAAAGGTTGCACTGATTGGTTTATAGCGAGGAAGTAACTCATAAGAAAATTAAAGTAGTGGCGTTTATTGTTTTAGCCAATACAATTTAAACTTGGTTTTTGCAGATTTATTTTGTTTAATAAACATCTAATGGGACTTCTCTACTGAAAGCTAATTAGTAGATTCTCACGTTTTCATGTTTTATTTGTTTGACTGTTGGCTGATGTGTATTGATAAACTTGTATACTCAAATTCCGTTATTCATTCGAATTTGCTGCAGCAATGCCATGTATAATATAATAAGTATAATATCGACTATACATACCAATGATATAGGCATAGACCGGAATCTGTCATCGAGATTAAAAAACAAACATTATTTGAGACTTTGATATTCAAACTCAATTAAGAAGACCAGATTTAGTCATTTGAATAAGAAGAATACTTGCCAGATAGTGGATATCGTGGTTCCAGCAGAAGACAGAGTAGAATTGAATGAAAGTGAAAAGCTGGAAAAAATACCTCGACCTCACTAGAGATCTGAATAAGATGTCTAACATGAAGGTGACACATATACTTTCTCTAATATTGAGATATGGCATTATCATTCCAAGAGTTGTTCGTACTATAGGCAGGGTTGCCAATTTAGCACCTTTCTTGTTTTGGCATTGCAAAAAGCGCTAAATGTAGCGCTAAATGTAGCGCTAAATGTAGCGCTAAATGTAGCGCTAAATTAGCGCGTTTTCGCCTAAGCCATTTTGGCCATTTTGGCCATTTTGGGCCATTTTCTGGCTATTTTGACCATTTCTAGCGTCTTTTTTTTGTTTTTCGGCCATTTAAAAAAGATTAGCGCTATTTAGCACTTTTTAGCAGTCAAGCTAGCGCGAACATATTTTTTGAGTTGGCAACAAGAAGCAAATCACCAAGTGATAAGGAGCATCGGTGGGGGCTTTACAAGAAATTGTGCAAATGATTGAGTCAGGCCGGTATGGATTTCGACTCAGTGAAGGTGTCTTTGCTCAGCAAAAAAGACTGACCATTGCCACAGGCTAGGTCGGTCAGTAATCTGAAGAGTTTGACCAACTTTTGGAATGAAGGTGATATTTGTATCCAAATTTACTGACGTGCTTGGAACAGTTCCGAGAAGCCTTGCAAAGAGTTTGGAAGAATTGGAAAATTCAAGAAAGAATTGAAACCACCCACACGACAGCACTACTAAAATCAGGTAGAATAGTGAGGAGAGCAAATGAAAAGGAGAGTAGGACATCTACTTAAGAAAACGAAAGGTATGACATAACACCACAAGTAGTTCTGCATAGTGTTGGGACGCGAAGACCTCGGGCCCATGGACGCCCCGAGCATTACCATCCGGTCATTTGATGATTGCTCCACTGACTTGTGAATATCCTTGAAAGAAGTAATAGCCATGGGAGACAGCTCAGGCAAATTATCCGAGTAGTGTCTAAGTGGCTAGAATCCAACTATGACTTCCTTCCGGCAGCTCCTTCAGCCAAGGTGATCCAAACGTATCGCTCAGCTTTCATTTAGATTACATCAGCGAGACCAAGAGGAGAATTCTGTTGACTGAACATCCCAGAATCTCCATACACTTAGCCCAGGGTTACAACCTGGAAAGGTCACTTAAATGCCATTGCTCATAGCTCTAGATACAATACATGATGCTCGAGAGCAGCGGGCGATGCAATCCAAAAAACAGATTAATCCTTGGTGCATCATCCATTTCTTCCGACGCAGGAGGTAGCTGACGAAGACGCCGACGGCTGCGGAATATTGCATGGACTTGCTGTTATTTACTCTCTAATGTAAGGCACCAGTTTCTACTGATGTGAAAGCTCAATGAGCACAATTGATACTAATAAATAATAGTTCGAAGTCATCATTACCTTCATTGAAATACAGTCTCTGCTCTTTTCTCTTTTTTACTCAATGGATGTCCCCTCCAAATGGTGCATATCTGAAGAAAGAGACAGGACAGTAAATACATTTAGATGACGTGAATGTAACAAACTGGCGCATACAAAATACAGAATCTGATATGCTTGAGTGGGGATAGACAATCGCTAGACATAATGCAATCGACTTGAGTTCGACCATATAAACAAACGGTATGAACATAAATTAGAATACCGTCCTTGACATCGAACAAGTAAAATTAGCATTCTAAGGGAAATCATGAAACACCGCCACCCATATATACTGTGTTGGGGGTGCTCAATTAAAAAGTTCGGAAAACATTGCATATTGAACACCCCTCTAAAACCCTATTGATGGGGATTTAAAAAAAAATTGTCCCTACTCATTGTGGGGTGCGTGTGTGCACACTTTCAAGTTTCTACTATGAACAGTTAGGACGAAGTCCGGATACATCGATAGATACATAGAAACATGTCAATACGCTGGAAGACTGCACGGACACCCAAAGAGAAAGATAACACGGTCTGGGGGGATTGAATTATGAAGTTGCCTAAATGAAGGCAGAAGATGCAACAAAACGGTAAATATATTTCTGAAAAATGTAAACCGAACTAATATTTTGGCAACCCAATGAAGAAGATAACGTAACTTATGTCTGCCATAAACTATGTTTCATTCTATTGGTTGAACGTGTGTTCAGTTTCTTTCCCCCACGGCTTAAGAGAATTTCAATATAATGCTATAAAGTTAGATATTCAAGTTTGGATGGGCGGTTATCGACGGAACGAAATACAAATCGGACGACGGTTTTAACAGAGAAAATATGCTTCTTGTATGTTTATATCACTTGGTTGGAGCGGTGGAATTGTTCCAATAGTACCCATCAATTATTTCTATTACGCAGCAAACATATAAATCGGTGTAGGGGTATATAAATAATAGCAGGATACGTGTAGTCTTGCCTACGTTCTGTGGAACTCATCTTAGGTTTTCTCTTTGTGAATTACCGTTTTCCCTTCATGATTGTTGTGTAACAGATCGTATCGCGCTCGCTTCGCTTTTATGATATTTAGTCAGCTTAACTTTGTACGGAAAATGGTAACTGTAGGGAGGGAGAAGAGAGTGGGAATATTGTCTTGCGCTAATCATCCACGTTCGCATGATCTGCCTACCTTGAAATCGGCATTCGAAATCCTTGTTCTCACCTAGGCTCGAATAGCGGCGGCGCTGGAAAATACGCAACCATATCAACCACAACGCAGACCACACAGCATCCTTTTGAACGAAGTGTGGCTATTAGATTATCAGACAAATGCTGTTATTCAGTTTTAATTAAGGAAGGTCATATTTCAGTTCCATTTATCTTCAATATATTCCCCTTCTGCAACGACACACAGCTGCATTCTGATCGAGGCAGTTTTTTCCTTCACTTCTGGAACAGACTCGAAACGAATTCTCGACCTTCACAAAATCTCTTGTGCCACCCGAACCCACGAGTATTTTACAAGCATCATTCCCCATAAAGTTAGTATACGATCAATTAATTTTGTACAATTTTACCATTTCCGAATTTACCATTTTTACGACACATAGAAAAAACATGTCTAATTCAAGCAACTCGAGCTGCGGGTGAACCAACACTTTCATGGGTCGTTTATGCTGGCGCATTGATCAATACATACCATGTGGTTTGTGCATACATGCTGTCTATTGACTTACATAAGCCCATTCTTGTTATTTAATAGCCAATTTTTTCACTTAACATGTATAAAATAAGCAGTCGCTAATTTTCACCAACATGTTCTTTTCCCTTTATTTGATGAACCACATAGACTTGTCCATGGCACATGTCAAGGTGAAATGTACAAGCAAACAGTAAGCGTTGCTGTTAAACTTTACAATCAGATGTCATTCCTTTATCCTCAGAGTTTCTAGCTGATATCAATTTGTATCTTTTCTAAATATATGTATCAGTCCTTAAGGCCGAAGCTTCCTAAATTAGCGTGCTGTTTTTGGCAAATACTGCATACATCTCAGTGACATAGGCCTTCTCCACGTAAGTGTAAGAGGCGGGGTGATGGGCTTTACCGTGCCACGCTTGCCCAATATGTGTTGCCAGGAGGGATGGATATATGCCTTTCCCAAAGGCATTAGTACGAATTGAACACACATTCTCTCAACCGGAGTTTGAAATTGGCCAGCCGATCCAATTCTCCGTTCCATTAACATCTCGGCTACTCAAATCTCCCTTAGTTATGTAATGTTTTCAAATGTACTGCTAAACAAAAACTGATCAGCATTTCTATTCATGCCGAAACTTCCTAAATTAGCTTACTGTTTTGGGGAAATGCTGCATGCATCCTACTTACCAGTCAATCTAAAGGCTGTAATTCACTCCCAATTGCCCAGGACTATTTTAGCAGTCCTCTGAACTCAACGCTAACTCCACTTGTTTCTTTTCACCTTTCTTATTTATTTCCAGAGATAAGACACGCTTCTGAGGAAATATGGCTGATTTGAAAATAAATATATCGCCTTGGAAGGAAACAATTACTTGTCAAGAAACCATTGTTTCTGAATGCGTAAATATCGGGCCATTTATTCGAGTTTCTTTCCAAAATCTAGATATAGCAGGTATTTCAAATATCTGAAGATTATAAGTTACCATTTCCAAGACTGCAACCTTTAAAGGGTCTGTAATACACATTGTGCTCACGTAGTGCATTGCATTGTAATTTGAGGAAACTTTACTGCAGATCATACAGGAAAGAATCGCGTGTGCTGTCTGATAACCACATATATGGGAGATAGCTATGTAATAAAGCTTTACTCCTGATATCCAAAAGTAGAGCGTTCCTATAAAAACAAACACTTTCTTAAGCCGAAATTGCGTACAGGGATTGAGCAACTACCATTAATTTATATGGTAACATTTTGGGAACAAACTGATGATGATGACGGTATGCTAGGCTGTGTCATTGGACGTTGGGTTATTGGGAGGTACAAGATACTGGGTTGTTGGAAAGAGAAGTGCGTGTGAGCTGCCTCTATTTTTGCTTTTTAACTTTTTTTCGTAAAACCGAAAAAGTGGCGTAAAGTGAACTGTCAAAATATATACATCAATATATATTTACGGTGTCAAATGGTGAGTCGTGGTTTAACTTGTCGATCTCTGTCACATCTTCCTAAGCAAAATATACCGAGATCAGATGAACGTTATGAACAACTTCCATTACGTTAGGTGTTGCTCTGTCCAGTCATTTCATTTACTTGAAAATAAAAACAAACGCAATGAGAGCTGATATATGCAGTTTCCTTTGTATATTATTTAGCCGATAACACGATTATCGAGAAATATACACCAACATCAATAAACTGATTACTTTACAAATCCAGAGATAAAAAAGAAGAAATGGTTTGGTATTTGAAGTAAGAAGCGAAGTCAGTGGCTGACATCATATTCCGCTTCCAGCGCCCACACCTTCGTCGCCAGGTGCCAGATAAGCCGATATATGCCACCATAATTTTTGAGATCACGAATTAGTACTCAAAAGGAAAATTGAAAAAAGCATTCAAATGTGTGTTGGTTAAAATAAATGGTGAAGAAACATTCCCCTGATTCAAAATATATGTATATTTTTATGGATCTAACTCTAATAGTTTCTGAGAAACATAAAAAAACTGTTTTCAGAGAGTGCGAATGCAGACTCCAAAGAAATTGACAAATTCTCTTTTTTGCAAAATTCTACTTAAAGATCTAAGTCGAATTTTACAAAAAAAAGAAGAATTTGTCCATTCCTTTGGGGTCTACGTTCGCGCTCTCTGAAAATATTCTTTATGCGGGACTTTCTCAAAACCTAGTTAGATCTATAAAACTATACGTATATTTTTAATCAGTATCATCCGGGGAAGCTTTCTTTACCAATTCCTTTCCTAATGTATCTTTCTTCCAGTGCTAATGTAATTTTGACTGTACCAATTTATACCTATAAGCGCCATAGTGTGTGGCTTTGTAACGCTGATTTTGGTCACACTATATGTTCATGTCTAAGTGTGTAGAACAACTACAAATTTGATATTTTTCCTAGATAGCCCCAACATATGTCCGAATACGATGGTTTAAAAACAAACGAAGTTTCGTGTACTTACCACAGATTTTATACTATTTTAAAAATCTCTGTACCTGAAGTGGAGGTCCAGTAAAGTGGGAGAACGGTTTTCTATTGCTTGGAAGTAATAAACTGACGCCCCCATGATTAATACATCTTAGCATAAGATGTACCTGGACATAAAGAGGTGGATCGGTTTTCTATTGGTATATAGTGGCAAGGTCTCTGTACTAGATGGGGGTCCAATTCATGGGGGATCAGTTTTCTATTGTTATCAAGTAATAAACTGAACCCTCTAATAATTAATTAATTATTCATATCTATACCTAAAAGACTCCGTGGTTTGTGTTGCTTTGCAATGCTCAAAACAAGTCATATTTTTGTTGATTATGTCTATTGAGAATTTAATATCTGTAATTAATAATCTTCATAAAATAGCATTTATATAATTTGTATTTGAGGAAAATCACTCAAGTTTAATTCATTGGACGAAATTACATGCTTCTAAAAGATCATTACTTCCCATTCGTCATAAATGATCATGGGCGTGAATTTCTCTTTCTTATGCAAGTTTAGCAGTATCTTCTAAGGATCTAAACCTGACCTGCCAATAAAACATGTTTTTTTCTTACAGCAAAAATCATAACCCTACGTCTAATCATAATACAAGCGTAAGAATAAAACACGGACACAATGTAAATTCTATAGTCCGCTTTGACGTGCGAGCTACTAACACAAAAAGTGATCAAATGAATTCTTTGCTAAAAGCTTGCTGGGCCCGTTAATAATGACTCTGACATTGTGAGTGTGACTGTCACACAGTACGCATGCTCACTTAATTGTGTCTCACTGCCAAACTCATTTTGATTGGTTGCCAAGTTATATCAAGGCTACGCAGGTGGTTCTCGAGATACTTGAAATGGCTGGATACTTTCCAGACAGGCATGCTTACTACAAAATTCATCCTTTGAAGGCCTTCATTTAGACTTGGGCACTAACTTAGAGAAGAGAAAACATTTCAACCGTCTGCTCACGAACTCCAGACGTACGTCGACATAGAACACATAACCTGTATAATAATCTGGAAACTACCATGCTTGCAGGCATTTTGTTATCGGGGTCAGTTTGTCTTTTACCACAGAAGAGATATTTGCCTAGGAGGCAAATCGATCATATTTCCATTTGAATGTTTGTAAAGGAAAATGTACGATTACATTGTCTACCTCGTCTAGCGGTTCCTAAAAGTGAAAAGGTATCAAGGTATCTATCTATCTATCTATCTATCTAGCTAGCTAGCTATCTCAGTATGTGTCTATATATCCCCATGTCTACCGTCATAGTTGACCCAATCGTATTCTCCATTAATCTATCCACCTCGTATTCACTACTTATTCACCGAATAACTTACTCACAGACAGAATACATTCCCTCTGACTTCCATCGACCTCCGTTTGCATTTATGTTCTGCGATGTTGTAATAGCCTGTGAAATCAACTCCAGAAGGTCGTAATATTGATGTACACCTGTCTCGTTATTGAGACATATGATCATTGTTTAATTTTTTCAGATGCATCGAAGTTGCAGCAAGAGGTCTAGCCTGAGACAGAGGAACGTGGAGAAATTGGTGATATGTGATACTCAAGCAAAACGACTTCGCCATGCCTAGCGTAAGGGCGTTATTTTATTTGATTTTCTGTTGATATTGTCTGATTTAAAAAAGTTTTCCAGACTTCAACCTTCCATTCTCATATAGTAAAATCGATAGGGCATGCAGTTTTAAGATGTTTATAAAGGGGAAGGTGTGGAATTTAGTTTTGTTAATTCTTCCGAAATCTAGGAGGCATTAGCACCAAATTACACTGTCTTGTAAAATCTGGTTTAGTCTCTTCTGCTCGTTGAATCATTGGGAATTAGTTGAGTTTTACGAAAGAAAAAATAATGGGAGGAGTATAATGCAAAACAAAAACGGACAGACAGAAGTACACTATGTACTTTATTCTTTTTGGATCGTTCTTAATGCCTGTATCATAATACGATCATTTAATTCTAATCATAGCTCATCACTATGAATGTGTATGCATTGTATAGTACGCTGTTTCTACTAGGTTTCCTTAAACACTTTCTTCTTAGTACCAACATTTATATTTAGTAGTTTTAACGTAGTAGAGCATACGACTTAATGAGGTAAATGGCGGTAGGAAGACCTTGTTACGCCAATCCTCCAAGTAAATAAAAACAGCATTCTAAATTTTCAATGGGTAGAACACTGTCCTTTGGCAGCAGTGGGACATACGCATATATGTAAGGAGTATGTAAGCCCGTTAAAGCTTACATTCATCTTTGCTATGCGGGAATCGAAGGTTTCGTGCGTATATGTATATACCCACAAGAGTTATTTGGTGCATATCCTTTTTATTGCTATCAGCTTGAAATAATGTACATGTCTGTTCACTGATTAAACTGCACAGAAACCATGAGGCTACCGGTGTTCCTAATCAAGAAATCACCAAACAGATACATCGATGTATTCATTGGTGCACATCCATACGTGTCATTGTCCTGTTCCGATGAGTCTGAATTACTGGAATGGCAGTTATGAAACATAAAGTGTATAACGCTGTAACTCGGCTCAAACGCAACTTTACTTATCGAAGTAAGCACTATTAGAATTGACACAATGTTGCCAACAATCCGACATAGTAAGAACGGGGGTTACGACGTGTCGATAAACTGCCTGAAGGCATTTTTACCTAGTCCGCATTGGTGTATAGCTGCTGGCGCGTATATGCATCTAATGCACTGCAAAAGTGGTAATCGGTAGGTGACAGGTGTCC
Source organism: Architeuthis dux (assembly GCA_006491835.1). Lineage (NCBI taxonomy): Eukaryota > Metazoa > Mollusca > Cephalopoda > Oegopsida > Architeuthidae > Architeuthis > Architeuthis dux. The sequence goes on from VCCN01003404.1 coordinate 6,013,294, forward strand.
AGGGTATAGTGAAGGTTGGACAGGAGCTCGATGCCTAACGGCATCAGTTTTTGCCGGGTGGTTTGTGAATGAATTATTGCATTATCTAGCAGCAGGACAGACTCATTTTTGTTCACCATTGCTGGCCAAAATGTTGCTACTTTTGATGAATCAGATGCAAATCACGACAATAAGACTCTCCCGTAATGGTCTAGTTGCAAGAGGCTGTAATGGATTACTACTCCATTGCAAGGTTGCAAACTAAACAGTCAGGAGGATCTTTCTTCGGTGAACATTCTGTTTGTGAGAGGTTGGTGGAGGGGCTGCAAGTTTGATGACCCCCAAAAAGAGCCACGTTTCCGATTATCATACAGAAACAACATTTCATCAACAGTAAGAAAACAGTCAAGAAACGGGTCATATTATAAACGAACAAGCAAATTGCAACAGGAGTCAAACAGTGCAAACTGATGATCATCATTCAACTCATGTGGCACCAATTTCTGCATTTTCTTCATTTTTCCGACTGCTGCATGGGCTACCCCCAGTTTTTTTCCCGAGTGTTTGTTCCTGGGTGAGCCTCAACAGCTGCCCTCAATTCTTCATTGTCAAGTGACGACTTCCAATCACGACCATGCTCACCTTTCAGAACCAGATCACAGGGAGCGAATTAATGGAACCAATGACGCACGGTCAGTTATGAACATCAATTCAGTCTCTAAGCACTGTTGATGTTGTGGGTGGTTTCGCTAGCCCAATGGCCGAGTTGGAATTCACGGAGCATAATAATACGAAAACGCGTTTATTCATCTGTGATTCGATAACCTCTAAAAAAGTAAAGATAATCAAAGGATTCAAACAACACCCAACATAAGAGACCCAGAGCATTAACATGGTATATGGACGTGCGCATAAACAGAACGGAACGATGTGAAAAAATAATAGCACTAATGCAACCCAAAGCGGCCATTTAATTTATTCCAACCTAATAGTTGATGTGTGCATATGCACTTTTGGGGAGTAGGTCCGAACTAGCTTATATCAGTCATCGATCTTTAAGTTCACTTGCGTATTGCAGTCTGTTGTGAGACTCTTAACCCTTTCAGGAAGGTATTAGCTGCTGCTGCAAGCGAGAAATGTAAACTCTATCGCAGACCACTTATCAGTAAAGAAAACCCTCATCCGAAAATCACTTGATTCGTATTACTCTCTTGTGCACACAGAAGGATTATCGATCTGATTCAATGTATGTGTTTATTTCTCGCTATATCATCTGTATGCACTTATAGAGCACGTTCTTTCTTTCGTTTTATTACTGTTACTTTACAAATATCTATTTCAGTCTGGCTAGCTATATATGAACAGATTCAGACTTAAATATGGACAGGTCTGATGTGTCACTCTAAAGATACTGTCACATGACCTATGTATTTTGGCAGCATTCCATGTTGTGGTTGATGAATTAAAACACTGGCAATGGGTGTGATCAATGATTAAGTTACTTATCTCGCCTTTTCTTTGGCAATGATCACCGAAAAATATCCGAATTTAAAAGAGAAACGAGCAAACACAAACTAAGGGATCAATATAGCATAAACGTACATTGTAAACCGTACCCCACTTTACAAAGGTATTTAGGGGGAATCTTGATGAAAAAAAAATAAACGTTTTTTTTTTCTAGACATAATCAGGAGTAGGTTTCCAGCCCTCTAGCTCCGTTGTTGCGACCTGTACGCGTGATAAATACATAGCCAGCCAGTCATCCAGACCGACTTGAAAACGGAAGAAACCTATGTTGACAGTTTTAGTGACACTTTTGTTTGACGGTTTGTAACACAGATATATATTACAATCGCAGTCTGTTCACATTTATTAATTTCAGTATGTTTATATCTATCGATGCATGTATTTATGTATCCTATATTTATCTATCCATATCAGTCTATTCTTAACGATCTATCTATATCAGTCTATTCATATCTACCCATCTATGTTAGTCTATTCATATCTACCTATCTATGTCAGTATGTTCGTGTCTATCTCTCTATGTCAGTCTATACATATCTATATTATATCTCTGTACTTCACTACTAGAATATCTGTTTTTACCAGTTTATTTACTGAACGACCGACCGTCCATCAATCAATCCAACTTACAAATATCAACCAACCAATCTACCTACTAATAATACATTTCCATTTCTATATGTTTTTCTTTGGTTCTCATTGATTTTGTATGCATTTCACTTGGCAACGTTTGGTTTTCTCTTGCTGTTCAACAAAAATAATTCCAGAAGAAAACTGATTTTTGAAGTGTGTCATTATTGTGGAATATTACGAACGTTCGACTTTCTTCTTTCATTTCTCCATCGACTACGTTCTGTTCTTCCAGTTCGTTACTTTTATTGCCTGACGAGCAAGATTACGCGATATTGCCTGAATTGAACATAATACTTAGTTCGTCATATGCATTTGATGATCTCTGCAACCCCAAGTCACCCGGCTCTCCACTGTTCCACTCTTTTCTTTTTTCTTTCAGTCCAATTTATTTCCGCTTCACAGAACTTCCTTTTGATGAATGTTATCTTGAATTCATTATTAGATGAACTCTTGCTAACTATTAATAATATTTCGACTACTATTTGTGTCATCTTAATTTCAGTTGCTTGGAGCTTTTGGAAAGTGAAAACCATATGGTTAAAGTTGATCCTGGGGACCCCGGTATTCCCTGCTATTTACCTATCGCTGTCAGGAAAAGAGATGGATACATGCCTTTCCCAAGGCCATTAGCGTGGAGTGTATCAGAGTGTACCAGTACGAACCGTTAGACGATTATGTTTCTCGTACATTTAACCGTTAGGCCACCCGCACTCGCTTATCCACTGATTAAGTAGATTAAACGAATAACGAAATGATGCAAGACTAAGCAAACTATATAGAAGGTGTAAATCTTACATGTATCTTCTTTTGATCATATGCTTTAAACTTATCGAAGTTGGGGCATTAACTTTGATCAATTACCAGTATTGTTTACATAAGTAATTTTAAAGCACATTGAATATAAGTAGCATTAAGTAAGTCTTATCGACGGGTATCCCGGTTTAAAACGGTAGATGCAGCAATATGTAATTAAAATAAACGAGTTGCTTGCCTAGATTCCAACAATATTTGAAAGGAAGTCATCATATAAATTACATTCCTATTGATTATTCCGGATCAACGAATTTCTGGATGAACAGACTGAGGAGCAGAGGCTCTAATAAATCAGAAACAATACGAAATAAATCATGCAAGAGAAAATTCGACAGAGACCAAAAGGGGAAATAGTTTTCCCTTTCCTCTTGACTTTGCCAATGACGTCATGTCCATTCATCTCTGAATGAATAATTGCGTGAAAACATTTATTGAGATGTATTCTTAGATTCCGCGTTCGAGAATAGGAAATGGTGGAGTCGAATCGAAAGGCATCTCCTCGTGGTTAGGACAAAGCGAAATGATTTATACAGCTGGAACTTGGTTCAGTAATCGCTGCAACACGCGAGGAATGGGCGCAACTGGATGTTGGTCTTGAGCAATTACTTAATCATGTGAGAATGGTTTACACCTGTAGTTCCAAAAGTTCACATTATCGATCCCGGGGTTTGCAATTTCGGAAGAGAATCAACTGTAATGTTCAGAAGAAAACAGACGCCACACATTGTGAAAAGCAGGTAATATATTAACGTGGTTTTTGGTTTGCTGTTATTATTCATTATCAAACATTGAATTGGCTGTCTGTACTTTTAAAACTTGGTATGAAGCTCCCATAACATGGTTAAGATTATATTTGGTGAAATAGACACCTCACTTCATTTAGGCAAACTACCCATACGCAAGTATTTGAGGCTCCTATTAGGTGAACTTAAGTTGCCCCAAAATATCATTCTATTTGTCGTTAAATGGCATTAAAGGCATTAAGTTTTAACTATTTTCGTTCAAGAGGATCAGATTTTGATTTTATTTTGGCAGCTGTCATATCAGCGTACATATAAAAACAATTAGCGTATTTTGGTTAAGTGTTTCTAATATTGGAAATGGAAGAAAATAAGCGATACTTTTGGAAAATGTTTCTTTTATTTATTGAGGCGAAGAAAATGGTATTCAAACACAAAACATGGAGAACGTACTGTGAATGATGGAACAAGTAACATAGAAAACGATGCATGTCAATGTACTACAGCTGATCTGCTGTTTAAGCTAATAGAGATAATAGTTGCAGAAGATCAAATCTTGACACATAGACTTACTCTTTAATTGTTCCACGATCGCTCGGTGGAATACTTGATGTTATTGTTCTACATACACTCGTAGTATTAGCAGTAGTACTATTATCTTGAATCTTCTTTATTAGATGGAGCATTGTTAACAATTATTAATTTAGTTATCGTATCTAAAACAGTAGCGCAGCTTTTGTACATAGTCAGGATTCCCAAGGTAAAAGAGATGTTCGCGTCTCGCCTAGAGCGTATGCTTCATTTCCGATCCGTGCTGTTCACTATTGGTCATAGAGTAGTTGCGAAATACTATAGTCGCGGATATTGTTACGGATATTGCTGGTGAACGGATGGATCACAAAGGAAAAATACATACAAACACGCAGACATATGTGTGTGTGTGCGTGCGCGAGGGCTTGCGCGCGTATCTGTGTATGCATGTGTGTGTTTTTGTGTATGTGTGTATGCTCGCGTGTGTTGTTCTACAGTCGATTTACTACATCTATTAATTGCATTAATTTTCATGTACATTTTACAGTTTTCTTGAATATAAGTCCAATCTGATTGTACATACTGCACAATCTGGTCTGACAGCCACCAATCAAATGCATCTCAATTATAAACTACATGATAGACGTGATGTCTTATTGGTTCATGAAATCACGTACGGATATTTTCTGTTATTGTTTTTATAAACAATAAACCAAAGCCGTAAAAATAATTGCAAACTACGCAATAAGTTTGTCTGGTCCAATGCACAGTATGATTTGTTTGCCCATATATTTCCTCTTTTTGAAAGAACAACACAAAACAAAACGCCATAGATTTTTTCGCCTGAAGTGTTGCCATGGCGTATATTTATTAAATGGAATTATAGAGTCGTATTAATTGCAGTGTGAGGCGGTCTTGGGTCTGTATGGCAATACATGTGGTCATTAAATCATGCATCGCCCAGACTTGCTGCTGCCTTGCATATAAGTATTGGAGATGAGCCAATACAGTGTATATTCAACGATGATTTTCTCAAGCAGCAAAATCGCTAACCTTTTTATTTCATTAGGGATTCTTATCATTTCTGATGCACTAATGAAATGAACAGAATGACATATAATCTTACTTTCAAGCGCAAAACAGATATTAACCATTTCATACATCTGTATTGACCCTCTCATGAGGCGTGCAAGCTTGGAAAAAATAGCTCGATATTATTATCAATTATTCATCCGATATTTTGATCACACGGCAGTTAGAACGACATATTTGCGAGTTTATATACAAGATAACATTAACATGTATCATTGTATGAGAAGTAGACGAAATCTTTGAATGCAATGATGAAATAAGACC
>VCCN01003404.1:6025279-6038910 GCA_006491835.1 Architeuthis dux
CTTTGAGATTGGTTCTGACGTAAAATGTTTCAGTGACAAAAACGTTACATCAGAAACACAAAGCTAAGGTGAAGAGTGACAGTATCAAAGGGAAGTAATTACATTCCATTATGGACACTCTTGGGATTTGCGCCTGACGCGGCAATCTGTATATTGCTTTCACAATAAGATGCAGTGCAGAAGGCTATGGATTTCGACAGTTACTGTCATAATAGAACATGTAACAATGAAGAAAGCATGCGTTATATTATAGATTAAGCAGTGAGCAGTTTTGTTCATATATCTTCTTCTATCCATGTTGGTCTTAAGCAAAAATCGAAATAGTTAAAGCTTCAATATAAATAATATAGAATGCCTGATAACTACCAAAATCGATTATCGATTATAACGGGCAAAGAATATCGTATATCTTACAACGCTTACCTATTCGATTGTATTACAATCCCTAATTATATGTGGATAATAAAATGATAGTTCCAGATGATAGTATTAAAGGGATTGAACAGTGAGAAATAAATTAATTGAATAGATGTAATTGACCAACTTACCTTCTTTTAAGACCAGTTTTGCATTTGAGTCTTTTAGCAATATTTTGATTTGTTTTAAAGGTAAGGACACCTAGATTACCTTTTGTTGGACCTTCTTGGGTGAAGTAAATGCGCACTTGCGACCGGAACCAGTGGTCGATTCCATATAAAAGCGAGGCTTTCGAAAATCGATCTTCAAATCAGGCAAAAATTGTCATTTGGAATATTGGCACCACACAATCGTCATACCTTACATTTTCTGCAATTAATTAAAAAGTGATAATATTGGCATACATCTTGAACCTGTAGTATATCATCAAAAATAGTTGAAAGAATGGTGTTCATATAGTTATAATAAGCATATTCTTTTGTTGTTAACATTTATTACATTTAATTCGATAAATTATACTGATATGTCTGTAGCCACAAAGAAAAATGCTGCAAATGGTTGTCAAACAAAAATAAAAACAAAAAAACAAAGAAAACCTTACTTCAAATTTAATTTCAAGCAATGTCACTAATTCAAGTGTTTGCATTGAATATAAATGCTACTAGTGTCTCAGTTCATACATGGGCGGATGTATTCCAAACAAAACGGGTTTAAATATGTCTATGCGATGTGGATCGCTACAGACAAGTTATCTCATCAATACATTTGTCTTTCTCCCGTTATAGTGCATTCATAGAAAGGATACATTTGAGCCATGGTAAAAAACGATTTTGAGGTCAGGGCTAAGATCAAATGCTTAACACAACTGACAAAATTGAAACTTTGCAGCAGATTTACAGGGACTCTTCACCACACAGAAACACAGTTTTCAGATGGATCCATCGTTTTAAGGGAGGTCGCAAAGACCTCAAATATTAGGCAAGATAGGGGAGATGATCAATCTTAACGAATGAAGAAAGTGTGATTGAAGTCAAGAAACTGATCGAAGAAGACCGTTGAATTACCATTGATGCGATAGCATCTCACATGGCTCGACATTTAGGCAAACATCTTGGACTCAACAAGCTTTCGACTCGATGGGTGCCAAAAGCCTTGCGCGAAAATCGGCTAGCTCAAAGATCCGATGTTTCCATAAGATTCTTAAGCAAGATCGAAGCAGATGAAGACGACTTTGGAACAAATTGTAACAAGGGACTAATCTTGGATCAACCAGTATGATCCAGAGAGCAAGCTCCAATCAGAACTGTGGCTTATGAGAAGATCTGCTGGGCCAGTAAGATCCAAGGCAGAGATCCCAACTCGAAAGGAGATGGCGACTGCTTTGGTGAGGATTCCAATAGCGTAATCCTGATTGATCTTCTCTGAAGACACATGGTGAGCATGGGGGATTATTATGAAGAAGTGTTAAGAACATTGAAAACTGCGAGAAACCGACCGGGTAACTTGCGCCGAGGAATTATTCCGATAACGACAATGCAACTGCTCATTCTTCGAGGGTAGCAAAGGCTGTCCCAAGAGGGTTTTGTTGGAAAACCTTAGCCCATCCACCCTATAGCCCTGATATTTCCCATCCCTACTTCATTTTATTCCTAAAACACAAAGAACATGTAATAGGAACATGCTTTGAGTCCCTAGATGATGCCAAACATGCCATTTTGACATGGTGTTAATCGGAGAGCACATCCTACTTCAGGGGAGGTAATTCCGCCTTTAGAAGTGTATAGACTTAAAGAGAAAATATGTCGAGAAACAATAGCTTTACATATTGATATTTTATTTAATAAAGGTCTCTATGATTTTGTAGCAATACCCTTTGACTTCCCCATGGATCATATCTTTTGAAATGAATGAAGATAATAAATAATAAAAGATGAAATTTAGCTAATCTTGAACTCTATTAAAGCTAAAACGAAAACGTGTCAGTGTTATCGAATTCCACGCCTAAACGACATGATAACAAAATGGAGAAACTTATCGAAAAGTAATTCACTTTCTCCTAATACAATGTGCTTATGTGCTATCAAAGAAACAGAATTCATAGTAATGAAACAGATGAAACCAGCGAAGAATTCTTGACGTGGCGATTATAGGAACATAGACATTCTTGATGTAAGTCTGTTAACATACCAAATAGAAGAGTGACCCAAGTTATGAGTACAGGCTACAAACATACACGGATGTATATTCACGTCTGAACAAAGAAATTGACATGAGCACGAGTAAGATGCGGAGAATGAAATGAGTTAAAACAGATGAGCAAGTGAGACAAATTAAGGGGGAATAAGAGAAGAGCGAATAAATGAACGAGAAAGATAAAGGGTAAAGAGAAAACGAAAATAGGGGAAATAGTTAGATATAAAATGGAGGGGAGTTTTAATAAAAACAAAGAGAATCACCACACACACACTCACACAAACACACACACAAAGAAACACACACCAACATGCACGCACGCACACATACCTTTTGTGTAAAATAAAAAAAAGAAAAGGGGAAATAAAGAAGGAAAATTATATAAGAATTCCCTAATGACAAATAAAGAAGGAATGCTATATGAGGATTTCATAAAGACAAATATAGTAGGAACACTATATAAGGATGTCCTAAAGGCAAATAAAGGACAACTATATAAGGATTCCCTAAGGACATATAAAGAAGGAAAACTATATAAGGATTTCCCAAGGACAAATAAAGAAGACAGACTATATAAGAATGTCCTAAGGATACATGAAGAAGGCAAACTCAATAATAATTCCCGAAGGACAAATAAAGAAGGAACATTATATAAGGATTTCCCAACACAAAAATAAATAGGGCAGACTATATAAGAGAGAAATAAAGACGGAAAACTATATAAGAATTCCCTAAGGACATATCAATAAGGAACACTATATAAGGATCTCCTAAGGACAAATAAAGAAGACAGACTATACAAGAGAGAAATGAAGACGGAAAACTATATAATAATTCCCTAAGGACATATAAAGAAGGAAAGCTATATAAGGATTATCTAAGGACAAACTCTGATCGGTAGAATGACTACTCGTGATATTTAAACAGGAACATTGCATGCCGTTATTCTGGCCGTCAAGCAAAACAATTTCTGTCTCCAAAGATTTATACAGAGGAAGAATGGAAAATTGAAGATCTGGTCAACGGAGGACAAAATGCAAATTGCAAACGTTAAGCTTATCTCTAATATCTTCTTTTCTTGCATCAATAATGCAGGATTTCTATTTCCTGAGTGACATGGCTTAGAGATTGAGAGCATGTTGGGTTGAGTGATATACCAGCAAGACGAAGAACTGCGTGTGTTCAGTGTGATCAATGAACAATGTATTTGACAGACCTTGTCAGATATAAAGCCACCTCGTGGTCGGCGGAACAGCTTTGTTAATATATGCTTGGAGATAAAGAAGCAGCAGTGCTCATGTAATTCAAAGTGGGACATGGCCTGTGTTTGGTAAAATAGGACATTGTACAATAAGCGTTTTAAGGTGAATTGCACTGGAGGTAGAATCTCTTGTCTAGCAGCTGTTTTATTTACGCCAGTGAGTCCCATTCAGGTTGCCCATACAGTCTCTATCGATTTTATTAAACTGTTTAAACAAAAGTAAATAATGACCCTATAACCTCTAGTAATGTTGGATTAATTAGCAATCCGTTGCCTGTTTTGAGAATCTCAGAACTTTTTTTAGAAGCCATTGTACTGTTTATGTTGACAAACCTGAAAGCACAATTCAAGTTCCGATTGGAGACTTTCATAGCAACTGTAACATTACGAGTAGTGTGGATTTTGCAAGAAAATAAGTCTACAATTCGATTGGTCTGAAAACCTCAGACGGTTTTATATTGAGAGATTAAAATTTAGATTCACACAAAATTGTAATGTTATGATTATGAACCAGATCACGAACCACCGGTCAGAATGCCCCAGACAGCTGATCCGGGGAAAATGTTGCATATCAAATTCCAATGAACAGAAATTGACAAAAACAATTTTTCGCGGGGCGATTGCTTTTCCCCAATGAACAAGGTTCAGCCAGCTGCAATGATAGCCATAGCAACAAAAAGGGTATATAAGAAACGTGCCTGAGAATATGTGTGGGCGACTACCTTTTGACTGGTTGACCGCGTATGAGGTAAGCATGTGTTATTCCTTCTTGGGGAGTGTGGGTGATGGATGACCAATGAGATTGCAAAGTAGCAACCAAAAAGCCGGGTCATATATTTGGTCAGTTAATTGCCACCCCTATAGAAATTCCCAATAAATGAGTCGGTATTATAGGATTGAATAATTTGTGGAAGACTTTGCTCTGAGACTCATTTGACAGCATCACCAGATACTGAAGACCAGTGGAGGAACACGAAAGCAGAACAATAACTTAAACTACAAAGCCATTGACCATTCCAAGAAATGGCCGAAATGAAGAGAGCAAAGGAAAAACAGAACTTGGGATACTTCGACCGACCGTAAATCTAATAGTTTGCCTTGTTATTGACGGGGGAAGGTTAACACAAAAATGAGTATTCCTTTCAGAAATAACTACGCGTGTTATTTATAATTTCAAAACAACCGTCCAATTTTCATTATTCAACTTTGCTTTTTAAACTGCACCCCGCCCCCCGTTAGATGCTACCAGGAAATATCGGAGTTGTTCTCCAGAACTAAACATTCAAAACGTGGGCAGAGAGGGCATATGCTCCGAAGCGACCAACTGACGACGGGGAAACAGTGTTACACAAGTATTCATATATTACAAACTTAATAACGTTCTTACGTATTTGTTGGTTCTGAATCAAATGGGTTCAAGATTCAAATCGCGTGTGTACACCTATTCTAAAAACATAAAATGAACAATTCAAAGGGCAATCATAATAACGAAGAAAAAACAGAGAACATAACAATAGAATACAAAACAAATCGATAGAATGCGAGCGTGGAATTGGATATAGAAAGGAGATAGTCGAAGATAGATAAATAAATAATCAAAATCAAATAAATAAAATACACATACGTTTACCTTAATGGATGTGGAGACAAAAACACAAATAACAATAGAAATCTGGGCAACTATGTCAGATTGAAAGATGGCTATTTTCTACATAAAAACTGTTTAAAATTGTGAAATCGGAGGACGTAAAGCTGGGAAAGGAAAATAATTATAATAATTATTATAAACACTCAAGGTTTTTCAAGTTGCAATTTCGAAACGGACGATTTTGCCCTCATTTATTTAACCATTCGTTTGTTTTTCTCTCTCAATATGTCCGAATGTATGTGTCCTCGTTCAACGGCAACGTGTCATCAAATAATACGTTCCCCCAACAAATTTACTTTTTATTGCCGACTGACGATTGTCCTTCAATGGAAGCGATTATTTCTTCTTCTCCGTTAAACATTGTTTTCGTATTCTTTGTTTGAAATCTATTAGTTAACGAAGATGGAAAGATTCACGGACACATAACGTTGGGTACACATGTCCTCGTACGATCACCGGAGTTAGGCCACGTCGAGCGTTGTCAGTATTTATAACATGTTAAATATTACAGCGAGCAAATTAAAGAATAGAGCGAGCAAATTGAAAACAACGCCCAGAAAACCGAATCGATGATCATGAATGATCAAACAATTACTGATACTCCTTCAATCGCTGCAAATGTTAATTAAAAACATATTTAAATTAGTTGAAAGTTGTCTATTAATAGATTTCATTTTCAAGTAAATTCACATTATTTTAAACTACGACTACCCCCACCTCCGGAAGAAATAAATTGCACATTTTCTCTGAGGGAAATTGATGTTAATTGATCCCAGACGCTCCTGGAAACATTTAATAATAATAATAATAAAAGACTGTGCTTTTAGGATATGCTTATATAAGGTAACACTTGATGTTACTTGTTGAATATATTACAGAGCCCAACAGTTGTGATAATATGCGGTATTTGGCTAAGTTTAGTGGATATCAGTGATTCAGAGATGTCTTGAAGGAAGAATTGATGAAGTGTAACGTAAATAGACTCAGGTAAGGGACACATCAAACTTGGTTTGTATTTGAGGCAAGAATGCTTATATCACGTTCATATTAATGCCTTGAAAGGGCATGGGCCACTCTATCCCATTGCTCTCTTATTTGTCGACCATGGTCTTATCATTAGCATGCATCAATGGTAGAGAGTCTTCAGTCAGGTCAGGTATTCTTCCTTGCTACTTCAGTCAGGTCAGGGATTTCTTCTTGCCATCTTAAGCAGGTGACTAACCTTCCGAATTGCTGCTACCTATGAGTATCCTGTTTGGATTCAGGGCTGAGCGATATCACTATTGAGTTCATTTGATATTCAAAGCTTTCTTGCAGGCGAAAAGTATGAGGGCGGTATTTAAACTGAAAGTGATTGGAAATGATCAAATGGACAGTGTTATTTTATTATCACTTCCAGCGTCCTGCAGATAAGAGCTGGATTAGACAGCCCATCGCTATAAATCGGTTTGGTTTTTAATCAGGGATGCACACATCCCAATTTATGAGGATGGCAAGTGTGGGAAACACACTTTTCCCCCGTGTTATTGCTGATGTATACAACTTCCAAATGGTTGCATTAGTAATATACCCATACAGACTATCAATGTTGACATCTGATAAAGTTTAACATTCTTTTATTTACACTTTTTAATATTAACGTTTCCAATTTTGACTTTTTAAATTCAATGTTTTAGTCATAAGATTAAGGGGTTTGAGAATGATTTTGGAATTTCGAAGGGTTGCCAACATTGGAAAGGGTTAATAACCGCTTCTATAGATACTTGTATTGTCCAAAGGTCAGGTCGACACAATGATTTGAAGCTTAACACATTCATTTTGGTTAACGCTATTTGTTATCCGTTGTCAGGTTTTCTTCTACGAACATAGAGGCTTTACACTATTCTTTACGTGCACTCTTTCTATGTAGTATTGGCTGAGCCATGCGAAGTCAATCAACCTTCCAAAGAAAGAAGGCAGAATGCGCCCACGATATGATCTTTTATTATATTTCAGTTCACCTAAAGTATGTGCGTTGTTTTTATTACTGTTACTTTTAGTGATATTGATGTATTGCATAGGACCATACCAGCTTTTCTATGTCTATTGGTATCAGCATGAATCCAGATATGTCATGGTTAATAAATAAAATATACAGAGTATTTATAACATTATTGAAGTGTATGCTTCAACTTGTAAATATATGTACGTGCATAGAATATAACATAGTGGCTGTGATGGCTACCTACACATTTAAAATAAAATTTCAAGCAGACTCTAAAAACATGGTAGATTTAATTCAGAAATCTTTGAAAACAAGTTCATTTGTATGATGTGTGGATGATCGCACGATATATTTGAGATATGTCAAAACATTACGTTTTTATATATAACACAATACTGACTATACATGTATGTTTTTAAAAAGCACAGGACAGTTGGGAGAGAGTTGGAGCATACTATTCCTCCGTTGCACACAGTTTAACCACTTTCCTACACTGATCGTCTTCACTTTTCTACTTTAGACCCCGGGGCGGCAGGTTTCTGTTTTCCTTAACACGTCATCTTGATTTTCCCATCACGCATCTCAATTGTCGGTTGTCTTTTCGTATGAAAGACTTTGGCAGGAAAAAGTCTCAGTGAATCTCGTCTTGAATTTTATTACCGGACATTAGCGTGAAAATATATTGCCCCAAGAATGGATGTCGGAAGAAACAGACACAGAAAAAAAATGACAGCCTCTTTTTAGGACACGCACACAGTTATCCTAACTAATACAAGCGCCTACACCTTAGCGAGATAGCACGCATAACACATGGAAAACGCACAGAAAATCAAGCAAAGAGGATTCACGCAGATGTGGACAAAATAGTAACATCGAGATAATTACAAAATATACGTGGAAAATGTATAGACACATATACATTCATACCAGACCCGTGGAAAGTATCTCCCTACACAATGACATATGTCTAAATACATTTATTGGAAACACTTATTCAGGCATAGGTGCATAAACATACGTCACTAGACACACATACATAGATGCACATACATTGATACATTCAAACGGAAGGGTGATTTATACACACATACACAGGAAAATATTTGAATACTTAAAGTAGAACAAATATCCGAAAAACAATATAAAAAAGAAAGACATGTACAAAAAACATATTCCTATCTGAAACTCCCCCAGAATATTTACCTTGACGTAAGAAACATTTTAGTTTATGAAATTTGGCAAAGCTTTCCTATAATTTGACAATCTCAAGATTATTATTACTTGAAATGTATTTCAGTTTTAATCGTATATTCGAAACCGCCAACAAGAACTGTCACCAAAGCTGTCAATATAGGTTTCTTCAGTTTTTAAGTTGGTCTGGCTGACTATGTATGTGTTGCAAGTAGGGACCGCACTAATGGAGATAGAGGACGGGAAATGTAAATATTTACTCCTTAATATGTCTAGAAATAACTTTTAACAAAGTTTTTCGGGGGGTTTAATCTGCAATGTAATCTTTTGTTAGATTGGTCCCTTAGTTTCTGTCCGGCAGCATGCATGCTTGATTTTTTTAAAAATTAACCCTTTTTTTATAGATCACTGCCCAACAAAAGGCGAGAGAAGTAACTTATTCATTGATCAACTATTCTTTCCATTTTTTAATTTATCAGCCTCAACACAACTTGTGTCAAAAGGTGACGGTTTCTTTTGAGTGACTAACTAACCAGGCCTGTTTTTTGTTTTGTCTAGAAAAACATGTTATTTATTTATAGTTATTTGCTTGTCTTTTCTTCCTTTATAAATCCCGATCAGAATATTCCCATAAATCGTTCCACCCCAGAACAATGGTCTGGGATAGTTATAGTATTCATTTGTACTGTATCATTTACGGGAATATGCAACTTTTTGAACAAAAACAAATGAATATATTGAATAAGTTGAAAGTGTTTAATCACTTGGTGTACCATACACAGAAATAAGGACGTTTGTAATAGGAAATACACCACATGGAGTAAACGATGAGTTTTGCAATGTTCTCTATTTAAAAAGATTTACAAAGAATACCATTTGAATTCAGTTAAGTTTTTAAATTTGTGGATTTCTTTCTCAAAAGCGGCTCTTCCTTCCTGCCATATTTTAATCTATTTAAAAAAGCCTTGAATACTTATGTTAAACTGTCAGTTTGAAAATATCATCGTTGTGCTTGCGAAACCAACGGCAACTCCTACAAAAATCGGCAGCTATCACAACATTTACGCCATTATAGAAATAATAACGTGAACATTGATCATCAGTTTCCGATTACATATTTGAGAAACATCTGATGGACATCAATATAGTATCTGGACTCTTCAAAGGTATCTGGATTTTGCTAAAAAACTGAAAAAATAGGGAATAAGACGCCGTCTGTTCACATCATCATTGGAACAGTGCCAAAGAGCCTAGTAAAAG
Organism: Architeuthis dux; assembly: GCA_006491835.1. Classification (NCBI taxonomy): domain Eukaryota; kingdom Metazoa; phylum Mollusca; class Cephalopoda; order Oegopsida; family Architeuthidae; genus Architeuthis; species Architeuthis dux. The sequence goes on from VCCN01003404.1 coordinate 6,035,234, forward strand.
AAAAAAACAACAAACGGTCTGGCTACATTAAATCTTTGGAACGTACCGCTTCCAGTGACGTAACAAAATGCTTCTTAATCATAATGGTAGCAAAAGTAACAATTGTGACTTTTATTTGATATTTTCCTTTTCGTCTTCTCTTTCTTTTAATTAATCTTTTGTTGCTCAGAACGAGGCTATAAATTAATAACTTTTTTTAACAAAGGATTTCCACTGCCTTGACTTCCAGAATGTCTGTTTCAGAACCAATTCACTGAAAAGAAACAGTAATCAATCTCTACCCGATCGATAATCTCATTGTTTTGTTAACTCTCAAATGGGCCACAGATTTCTCATTTGTTTCTCTGACTTGAACTACAGACTTTTTGGCTCTGTGGCAACGGCATGACTCATCCATCATGTTTTGGTTTTGTTTTCTGTTCCGAATTGGGTCGAACCCATTCATTCATTTCTTGTCACTTGCAACCTGGGCAGTTGGGTGGGGGTGGGGGGCCTTATTGGACGCAGTATAGAGATCAGTCTCCTCGTAGAAGAATTGACGGTTTGCTACAGGATGCTCTCTACATAATCCTCAGCTGCCTACAGCACCTGGTATACATAGTTGCTCACCCATCTAGGTACTGACCAAGCTCGACGTTGTTAAACTTCGGCGATACAAGAACCGGCGTATCCAATACGCTTTGGCCGTAACTGAACATATGTTCGTTTATACGCCGCTGTACGGTAAGAGTTTCTCTAATTCAACTAGTATTCGATATACGAGACGAAAGAGAGAAGATTAGAAAGTTTTGTTTATTATCTCGACCGACAACATGAGCAATTCAAGACACGTCGTCACTTGAGTGAAACTTTCTAACAAGAAATATGGTTGGAAAGTCCGTTTCTTGGGATTTGGGACAGAATACTTTCGTATGATCTTGGAATTCACTACCGACCATTTAGCAAAAATCCTATTTAGACAATTATGTTGCTTCCGACCCCCAACAGTAGGTATGAAAAATGTAAGGATAGCTTTTTTTCACGGGGAATCTGTGTTTCATAAAGTTGGAAATACAAATAAATCTTTGTTTTTCCTAGAAAATATCAGGAATATATCACACACACACACACGCACACGCACACACACACACACACACACATATATATATATATATATATAACATCCCTGTCACGCGTATTGTATCAATAGCAGCCATCAGTTGAGCCTGCTGTTGCAGCAGTCAGTAGCAGCAGCATGTACGTGTGCTGAGCGTTCGAAGTTAGAGCCGTGTCGGTTACACTTATATTGACTTAAGAGGCAATTATTTTAAGTTAAAATATATAATGAGCTGTCTATGTCTCGCTCACTGTTTTAAAATATATAACCCGAATGTGAAGACTGTGCATACGTCATAATAAGAAACAGGGGTAGACTAAATTAACAATAACCGTCGTGTACACATAAATACTTAGTTAATATGCACGTAATTAAATAGCAAAATACATATATATATATATATTGATCAGAGGCAGTGACCATTCGAAATAACATGATTTCATTAAATTGTTTATGGTTTGGAGTTGAACACTTCTTAAATAACCCTTTATACACTATCTCAGCTTTGGAGATTGTTCGCCTAATTTGACATATTCTTTTCATTTGAATACACTTATGATAACCTTCGGCGACGTGTCATGGAGTGGTTATCATAAATTGACGAGCTATTACTTAAGCCTGTAAACAATTATTCTTCTAGTTTGAACAATTAAAATATGTACACTTATTTTGTGTTATATTCCTAGATTGTAAAAGGCACTGTGGTCTTTCTCCAGGCTCTGCTGATAAAATATCTTTACTCAGCAGCATCTAATTAGAGAATACGCAACATGATGGTTTATCTAGAGTAATCCCATTTATTTATTTTGTTGCAAATGCGTAAAGGACCAGGGTTCATTCTGGTTGAACATAAACAAGAAAATGAAGAGCAACATAATATGTTTAATGTTTTTAGAGTGCAGTGCAACTTCCAATGACGTGTATGAACTAGTTTGTTTATAACGATTTAGCTATTCGTTAAACATTCTATTGGGTTTATTCAACAAATAATGTGTTGTGTGTTCATGCTGAAAACTATAGGGCAATTCGCATTAATGTTAGATGTGGATATTAGCACATATTCATGTAAACAAATCCCTTCTCAGACTAATTTCCTGACAGCCACCATTTCTCAGGCGTTATTCAGTTAAAAAGCGAAACAGGTCAAACAGGTCCCGTCACGAATATAATAGTGTTAGCATGAGATCTCAGACTATGCACTTATCGACTTATCGACATACATAATACAATATTGTTGAGATTGCTAAATAAACACTTTTGTTTGGAAATAGGGGATCCTACTAACTATTGTGTTGTACCTGTATACATGTAAATATTAATATATACTTACAAATAGATATTGCGGAATGTTTAATGATCCAATGACAAATATCAATTTCCCTTAACAATCTGTGACTTATCCTTTGCAAGTAAGGACTACAGCGGATCCTGCAATATCAACCGTGATTAGAATATTACATTAGCGAAGAGACAAACTACCAGAGGACCATGACCCATGTCGGATCCCAACGTCCAGGGAGACCATACATTAATGTAATTGGATTTATATTATTCAGAGACAATGGCAAAACTTATTTATTTATCTACGAGCAATTGTCTATTGGCCTTTGCTTTAGGTGTTTTCCTCAATGTGTATCGCAGTCATATACGTTTGTCGCCAGCAAGTCTCTACGACGTGGGTGCAATCGTTGATTGTATGTCCCGTGTGCTAAATATCATGTCCTCCGGTAGTTTCTATCCAGACCTGTTGTCTGCCAATACAATTGCAGAGAAGCGCCCCTAGGAGAGAATATACTCTATCTTTTCTTTAAGATATGTGGTGAAAACAATGTTATTTTTGACGGCGGTAGTTATATATGTTTGTTTATGGATAGCGTGATCTCGTCGTTATAATTGATTGCTCTTTGTTATATTTGAATGATATACTATTTATAATGAAGAAACCTTTTATAAATCCCCCATAAAGGTATACACGTGCCTGGGGTGGGATGGAAGAGGAAGGTTTTCCAATACAGTCTGTCCGTTCTTCCCAATTATCATTTTTATATGTGCCCTCTGCACAATGGCTCAAGAAATCCTCAATGGATTTCCAGGAAGGTGGGCAATGGGCTACGGACAATTAATTCGATTTAGTGTTGATTGGTGCACGGCCCCAATGCTGTAGTCGTGATAACGCAGATTCGCATTGAATAGATGCAACCGTCGGCTGCCTGGTCTCGGCAATCATATTTCGTTATGTAACAATGCAGCCGTGTGGTGCACCGTCAAAATACTGCTGTGGAAACTCTGGTACCTGACGAGACGTGGACGACAGTCGTTAGGAGCCGCCAGATCCCCGGGTCACTGTTGAGAATGGTGAAAATGAAAGGTGGGGTCATATCGAAAGATAGCGAGGCAATGCGAAACATAGGTGATATAGGAAAATAAAAATGCGAATTACTGTTTGCTACCCATAACATGTATCCTTCCTGGCTCATTTCCCGTCCCTTTGTCAACTGCTATTCATCTTATCAGCAGTCGTACCGTCCAAGACCTTCCACCCTCGTGGCTAACCTATAACTGAAATCCCCCCAATATTCAA
>VCCN01003404.1:6041289-6056497 GCA_006491835.1 Architeuthis dux
TTATAACAATATACTGTAATCAAGGTTACTTAAAGGATAGATGATTCGTTCTTACCGTAGATCTTAGCAATATCAGCATACGATCTGTTTCCTTCCTTATTGTCGAGAAATTCCACCTTTTTACTTGAAGTAAGCTTCTCATTTGGCTACCCGAATTATCGGCATCACTATTGTTAGCTTAGAGATCATTATTAAGTAAAACTTACGGATTATTAATGCCTGTGTTTGACCGCGGGTAACTGAAATCGCGAATAATTGGTACCATTGTACTTTATGTGTGCCAAAACATTTCTGTGTTAAAAATAGGAGCAATCAATACAACGTTTGGACAATCCTCCCTATTCCCGGCATTGAACTGTGATCTGGTTCTAATATGTAGATTGAAGGTTAACTACATATCAGGTTGTCTACATCAATGGCAATGCAATATGTCTGGGGCCAACGTGTAATATGTCTGGCGCCAGTGTGTAATCTGCCATGGCCAAATTTGAGGATTGATTACAATAATCATATTATTTGGCAACCAAACATTAAAATACTTCCAAAAAAGTACCGGATATTATTCTTTAGCAAGCAATATGTCATTGATTCCCCAGAGAGAATTCAGAGATGATACCTTTTTACTGGAAACATAGCTAATGCTTTGTCTCAAGCTATGATGTTGATTACTGGAGCCAAATGTTTTATTAAAGGCGAACTGTAATGGTTCCCTCTGATATATGAAAGTAGTGCTTCCTATGAAACCTTCCGTAGGCCGGAATGTGAAGAAGCAGTTACCACTGTTCTATATGGGAAAGGTTTTTGAGGTAGAAGTAGCATTAAGAGAAATAACAGACAACTGACTGTTCTCGTGAGTATTGTCAACTCTCGCCTTCTTCTGACATAGAATAAACGAGAATAACACGGTCAAATCGCGTTGGACACATCGGTTCTCGTAAAATCACCGATGTTTAGCAAAGTCCAATCAGGTGATTACCTAGATAGGTGGGCGTCTGGACATACCAGTTGATGTAAGCAACTGTGGATCAAATCCTGGCCAACACATACCAAATAAATTGAAAATGGTGACCAATGACTCTCTAATAAAAAGAGTAGGATCGAGGGTCAGTAGTTAACGGACCAGGGAACCAGGCGAAATAATAGTAGCGAAAAGAAATACTAAGGCGGACCAACCAGTTGCGTTTTCGGTCGTAAAGAATTTTTGAATGATTCCCGAGAGTGTATTTCTTATCCAACTTGATTTTGAACACAGCTCTCTAACTTTACTGTTATAAGAACTGACATTGTGACCTGATAGACGTATCGATGACACTGCATTAGCAGAGAGAAAATGGATGAAGTAATCAAAAACTATTGATTAAAAATTATCCTGTACCAAATCATCTTTCAGGATACACATCTAAAAGGCGTGTCCAGTTAAAGATGACCATTGCAAAGTCAAATCTACCACTTTGACGTTGAGTAAACCCCAGATGTCAATTTTATGTCATTTTTGCCTAACAATTCAAATGTATTCTCTCACGGTTCACACAACGTGTTTAATACGCTAGAAATCAGAAAAAGAAGGCAATAAATCTCCTCTAGCAGAAACAAGCTTTACAAATAATGATCAAAATAAAATAAAATTATTAAAGTTTTTATGTAGCTTCTCACTGAAATATCCATGAATGTGTCATGGTGATAATATACAATTATTTATTCTGCTGAGTTTTAGTTCGGCTTATGAAGGAAACTGATTTCATAAAAAGAGTGTAATATTTCCCTAGCCGTTGCGAAACCAAAGAGGGGCATTGCTTGCCAGATCAAAGGACATATATCTCATATCGAGCACAAGACACGAAACGTCGCGAAACATATCGCTGTGTTGTAGAGGTGTATGACACTATCGACTGCTTGTTGGTCTCTTGTTCTTTTCCGTTGGTTCAGTTTGGTGGTAATTGCGTTGCTGAAATGTAACATCGCACATATAGGTACAATAACAATTGTAGACTAGAAAGCAAATGAACGCCTCTCTAGTTGTTATTATGTAGGAGGCAGGCATAAATCGTGGTTTACTTGGTCACGAAGAGAGAGAGGGAGAGAGTTAAATGGTTAATAAACTGATTCTTCCCCGTGGCTCAATTGTCTATCGTCACAATTCCACCTAAATCTCATCTGGAGAAGAAATGTTACCCCCGATTCAAAAGTAGAAGTATCATCTCATAACAGTGGTCCCCGACAGGCAAGCCGCTGCCACCCGGTCTTCTGTCAAGAGTCTCCCGGCTTTCTACCCGTACTCTCAATTCGTCACTCGTATATATACTGTTTTGGTGGTTGACTTTCATATATGTGTCAACCGCGTGATTCACTTATGAATCGCATCACACACCACCAAATAACATGGGTTCGGCCTTTTGTCAGTGTAAACATAACATATAGGTCATCCCCGTGATATATCTATGCTGTTCTACAAATTGACCTATGTCTGTGGTTTAGAATATGCCACGTTTCCTGCATTCCCCGGCTTAGCAAAACCGTACTCTATCAAAGAATATCATACTTATAAAATATGCCCTTATTATCATTTAACACAGGTGACCAAGTAGGCACACATCGGACTGTGATGATATGGGTTTGGCCACTGACTGCATATATACATTCGACCATTTAAACATTCGCAGAGCATTTATACCGTCGGAAGCGGGCAGATCCTTTGAAATAATGTAAACCTTGCCCCTTGTTCATATCAGAGGATTTAAAATAAGAAAGTTGTATCTCTTGTTCGACTACTTTTTCTCATCTCCTGTCTACGTGCAACATTAGCGAGGACTATCAACCATCGTACTGCGCGCTGCGTTGTGTTTTTCTACTATTAAACCAGCGTATGTGATTGCTGGCTGTTGCGGAACGTATTTTATAACATGTGTGTGTGACCATCAAACTGATATTATTACCAGGAGAAATCACTGCAATTCCTTAGGATTATTTATATAGAGTAATATTCCCTTTTTGGAAGTCGTACGGTTTGCGTCCATCCTTCATTGGTAGAGCTTCAGGTAGTTTATTTTACTTACAGTAATATATTTCCCAGAAGTTCTTAAGCAAAAATAGTTGGATTTTGTACCATTCATTTCTACTGCAAAGACAAACTTACATTTATAATTCATTTACCGATTATCATTTAATGATGCTCAAATTTGTACACTTTTCCATCTTATTTTACTGCGTGATTTTGTATAGCGTGTGTTTAAATGAAAACGTCGATTGCTAAGTAGCCTGTCCGACTTTGGTGACATTTCCAGACAGAATGCTCAAACAATGAAACGTAACTTTCTAAATATGTGTTTGATCTATGATACAATTGCAACTGGAAGTATTTAGCTTAATTTGCTTGCATCCTTTCGTTATAATGGTTTCTAAAATCGACTGAATATATGTTTGTTTATGTGGGTAGTATGCCATGTAGTAGCTATGATCATTTAATATTCTGAACTGAGTGTGGAGAACATTTATTTAGATCGCTCTCGGTTATTTGATAACATGATGAGCTAAATAACAATAGTGTCACAGTGTGCATCTTTCTTAATTTTCCCTGAGGAATTGAAAAAGAAGTGTTGTATAACACTGCACACAGACAAGTGAACGTTTTGACGAGTATATCGATAATGGCATCTTTTTACAACGGTGTGTTATTCAAGATAACAACCGAAAGAAGTAGTCATTGTTTATAATATCGAGTTTTATCAACGCTTGCTGCAGGATGAAGACGGGAACACTGAAAATGTTGGCGCCAACTGCAATGAGCTAGACATAAGATGGCGGTAATGTTCGTTCTAAGGAAGACAATCAAATGAAGATTTTCTTTTGAGGAGAGACATATATTTGACTGGGAAATTGAATTTAGATCCTTACGATTAAACTTCACAGTTTTAAGAAAATCGAAACTGTTCAAACTTTTAATAAATACACATGTCTTGCTTGTCGTACATACAATATAAATGATGGGTTCTTTTCGTCAGTTCCCATCATACTAAATAAGCATAGCTCACCGTATTTCTATTTGCTAAATAAATGTAAAGAGAAAAGTTAAAAGCTCCCAACACAAACTAACCTTTGCCTTAACTGACTAACCCTAACATTGACCATTAACCCTAATCTTAGGTTATGGCCTCAATAAGGTAACAGCTGATTAGACGAAATGTCCTTAACATTTTTCTTAATTTACATTCAGCCAAAACAAATATACGTTGAACAGGTGTAATTATTTAGTGAGCTTGTCAGGAATAGCTGCGCTAAATAGGGCTCTTATGCCAAAGGTTAATATTCCTAGACACAATTCAACAAGTAGACACGAATGGGGGAATGCACAAATAAACACAACTCAATAAACAGACACGAATATGCATACCATTATTTTATATTAACCCAAAACGTTTCCTAAAGTGTATGGAAGACGTGAGGATCTTTCTGCGTGTTCCAATACTTTTGTTGAAGGCTTAATGTAATGCCATACACTCTGGTTGCGTGTTCGTGTGTTCGTTTGCTAAAAAGGAATGAGGAGACGTTTTGGGGAATGGTCGTGATACGTGACCAACATGCCATATCTTATTCCCGGGGCTAGAAAATAGGTCAAACGGCCGACGATGACAGAACAAAAGAAAATGCGTCCAACCAACCAGAGTAGTTTATGGATGGCCGTGATTTTCAAATCGGGCGGCAGTTTAGAGTTAGTTAGCATCCGACACACAGGAGCGAGGGGTCAAACCAGCTAGAGGACTTGGCTCCTCCGCCCGTCCGGGTGAGGGAGGAGGGAGGGGGAAGACATCTTATTAGAACTACTACCGTCACTGTTAGTAAAGGAACACGTTAGAATTCTTAAAAGGAAAATAGAATTCAATACTGGTGACCCGCGGATCGGCCCGGAATCGAAGCTACCAACGGGAATAAAACGAACACATATTTCCAAATGAAAATAATGGATTGTGTTGTCTGTCCATCCAACCACGTGGGAGAGCCCTTTTCTCCGGTATTGATAACATGTTTTATTTCCTTCCACAGAATGTTCAGCCCCGTAAAAGTACAAAGCAACGACGAGACGTCTCTCTAATCTCTCACATGTCGGCAGAAGAAATACCGGCTTTATCCAACATTAAGCCCGAAAACTATCTCGTATAAACATATACGATGGACATGCACTAATATAGAAGTCAGAGTTCAGATCAAATCTGACTAATTAAGAGATGTTCTGCTTGTCACACATTACATGTAACCTCTGATATGCAAGTATGGCAGGGAAATAATACATATGTCCCATGTTATCCAAATTTAGGCAAAATTATGATTCTCAAAAGAAGACATGGACAGTTTATAAAACAGCATGACATGTATATAGAGCTCTATGAAAAATCAAACGAAGTGTTTGTAAAGCTCATGCAAATCAGAACATAATTAGTATATATACAAATATGAGATACAGGGTGTGCCATAACAATTGACCCATCATGTAATTATCTCTCATAAACTTGACATGTATAGTAAACTCTAATATGTAACTTAAATATGCCAGACCACGTAATCAGAGAAAAGAATTAGACATTGCAACATAGAAAGCAATCACTATAGACATGAGATATCAAAGCTTAACACATGGGAATATAACCTATTATAACAGCACAGCCGAATGAGCAACGATGTGCCGCCTAGATGTCACGGAGTTCTTTATAAAATAACAAGCTATTCATGAATATGCTTGAATGTAAATGTAAAAACTCGAACTAGAAAATGGGTGTTAATTCGTCTGGCTTTTGATATTTCTATTCAGACTTACAACAAAAGTGTTAGTGGAATTCGTTGAATCGATTGGATGTAATGCACAACTGTATAAATGCGATAGAATCATGAATAATTTAAATTGAAATAAATGTAAGGGAATGGCTAATTATAAGCAGAATTTTACTTTCATTCCACTGAGACGTTCATTAATCAACACAGAATTTAAATACAAAATGATAAAAATATAATATATTTCATCCTTACTTAACACCTATGTTTTTCTTCAATGAATTCTGTATAAATAATGTATAATTATATAGTTCTTCGATTTCTTGACAATGCAAAACAAGAAATGGGATGATTGATATCAACAATCAGGACAATCTTTCTTTCATTATGACTAATGGTTGATAATTAAATGCTAGTTTACTGCTTGTTAACAACAGATTTTAATGCTGAACATCACAGTACATAAATGCACTGAAATTCTAAACTAAAGCAGGAAGTCCTATAAAATAGAATACTTTGCTTACAAGATCGACATAGGCAGGCTTGAGAAGTAACTATTCGACAATAGACCACCTACACACATTACAACAGCTAATCATAAAGAAATCAGAATACAGCAGGCCACTTTGTTTGGCTTACGTAAACTGTGAAAAAGCCTTCGACTTGATAGAACACACGGCATAACTGAGAATTATATAAGAGTAATTGAGAATATATACACACATGGCTCTGCAATAATTAGACTGCATAACGATACTAATAATATACAAATTGAAAAAAGGAGTAAGGCAAGGATATAACATCACTAGAACTCTTTACAGCGAGCCTTGAAAACACCTTTCGGAAAACAGAATTGGAGAACGAAGGGGTAAACATATACGAAGTATATTTGAACGAGTTAAGATACTGTGACAATGCATTGATATCAGGAATCGCGGAGGATGTACAAAACATGTTAAGGGATTTTAATAGAGAAAACCAAAAGATAGGGTTACATATGAACAAAGCAAAGACACAGGTAATATCCAATGAGTCCCGAAAAAAAAAACAAGACAATAGAAGGTGAAGCCTTAGAAGAAGTTAAGGAATACATTTAGGTCAGGCGATGAAGCTAGAGAAATACCACGGGAATTAAAACATGAAAAACGGCACATAACTATTGGCTGGAAAGCATTTGTTACAAATAGAGATATAATGAAAAGCAAATTGCCAATATGCCTAAAACGCAAAAAAATACAATTAACGCATACTACCAGTTATGACACACCAGTTATGACACACGGGTGAAAGACTTTGAGACTTACAAAACCAACTCAAAATAGCACAAAGAGCAATGGAAATATTGACCCAGTCATATTTAGATAAGTGGACAAATATTTACCCTCTTCGCTGGTTGACTTTCATTAAACAATTTACATATTGATTAGTTACTTTCATCACAAATGTATCTTCCTTGATTAAATGATCTATATTGATTTCTCTGAACTTGGCTCTTGTGTGAGAAAGAATAATGTTTGGATAAAATATTTTGCATATTTCATTTTCATGTATCCATTTATGTTATCAATTCTTTCATCAAGCTGATTTATGTTTTCAATCAAAAAATCAAGGAGCGTTGTTTGATCAATCTGTTTTGTCTAAGTTTAATTGCTGCATTTCGAGTCGTATTCGAACGCTGACACCTTAAAAATCAACTCTTTTCAAAATTGATAAATTCTCTGACGAGTTCTTATGGATCGAACGCAGAAAACATTCATTACAAAAATATTTTTCTTTTTTTAAGAGGCCGGACCGTTCTTGTGCGGTAATGGCCAATGTATTGTTACCAGAAATACATGCATGCAACAATTATTAAATATTTGAGAAATAATCTCAAAGCCGTGCTAGCGAAGTGTCTGGCAAATACAGCGTTTGTATACGCATGGCTAGGCAAAGGCTTGGCGCCTCGTAAGTTGACCATATCGGGTTACCAGATAACTGATAGTTTTACATTTGTATTGCCTCCCACTTCCAGGTTCACTACAAAAAAGAAAACAGTTGCCCAAGTACCGACGGAAACAAATACTGGTTGTGTACCGAGATTCTGGCTTTGAAAATATCAATTTGAATTGATGGGAGATCTTAAATCGGATTGTGGATGTCCGATTTAAAAAAGAATTGAATCGGACACAGGGCTAAAATCGTACACGAGGTTCGAAATCAGACATACCTGGCAACGTTTCATGTTGATTAACAAACCACCGGGCTTCTTACAGGAGTATGCGTAGCGTCTTCCTCATCTGATTCGTTAAATAGATCCGAACAAAGGATTTTGAATTTAGACACGAAAACTTTGCAACGAAAATATTTTGAGTATTCGTTCACCAGTTGAGGATGTAAACCCAAGGCAGTTAGTCACGATGTAGAGCCAGCATAGACTGGAATGAATAGACGGAAAAGGGAATGATGGCTTAAGAAACGGGAGGCAGGCTAGAATTTCAACTTTACCACGATGGTCAGAAAATGAGACATGGTAGTAGTTATGAACGAAGGCAACGCCATTTTGGTTCGAGCGTTTCTCACCCAAGACAATATTATATTTAACAGTTTTAGCACCTGCAGACATTGATGTGCAGTCACCGTCCAACATCTAAATACGGAAATATAAAAGGTTCCTGGTATTTAAAAAGTTGAAGTAAATACACCAACATAAATTGCTGACACAAGGATCTGTGGTGTTTGTCCCGAAATGGGTTCCGTGTGCATGGGATGCACATATCCTCTCTTCGCTTGTTAACAGCTGCAGATAGAGAAATGCACAAAGGAATGGCACCTTTCTTCCAGACTTCTTTCTAACTTCGATATTAGACACATCATTTCGGCACCAGATGTTGTCTGCGTTGAACCGTGCCGGATTTAATTGTTGTAACCTAACAAGGATGCACTTAGAGACAGTCTCAACGTTTTTAAATGCAACTTTTACAGCTGAAATGTAACAGGACCAGGTTATATCAGGAGAAGAAAGAAGCATCTGGAGAACTAGGTTATAATATAATGAACGTTATACCAAAACAATCGGAATGTCTGCAAAACTACATAGCATCTAATGAGTTGTTTATTTTAAACTATACTCACATTAGTTCCTCTGTATGTGAATGTCTTTATACTCCCTCTGTCAACAACTTACAATCAAAAAGACATCGGGTAATGCACTGATTTTTGCCATTGTGAAACAAATGAGAAAAACAATCTTGCTAAGTATTCGGGTGTGAGGTGTGTTTCACGGGCTCGATTCTGGGGTTGCTTAATCATTTCATTTATATAAGCCTGGGTAATTCGATCTTTCATTTGCACTTTTAAGAAATCGGGTTCTTTGTTCTATCATTAATCTGTTGTTGATATTGCGCTTTTTCCTGTTTCCTAATTGGTCTGTTTCTTAGCAAATCTTAATTGATTGGAACTTTCAATATTTCGAGACACAGGAATCTTCAGGCATTGATCAGGTTTTCATATATTTGTCACATTTTAAGCAGGCTATACTGACAAAAGTATTTGATTATTTTCTGAATGAAATACAGAATACACTCAAACGTTAATTTGAGACGAAAACATGTTTATTAGTAAAGAATACATGTAGATAAGCTTAGTTATATACACAGAAAATAGTTTTGAATGCTAATTTTCAAGGCAGACAGGCAAGCCTTCCTCATTTGGAAGACTTCGTTAACACAGTCCGTGTACCCGATTCCCTTCCACGTCGCCTTGTGTCACCCTAAACTGAGTTTAGTAATATTTTACAAAGATATTACGAAATTTACTTTTTATTATGTTATTTCATTTGAAATAAAGTGTTTGGACGCAGGGCCGTGTTAGGAATAGTTGAGGTCCCTAGGCAATGCAATGTACTATGTTTGGCCAGCGACCTTGATTTAATACATGGATTCAATAACGAGTTCAGAACTGGTTTAGAGTAAGTTCTCTATGTATGCTATTTAATAATATGGAACTCATTTGTTTTTCAAATGAACGTCAATTTTTTTCAAATTGTATGTCGGAGCCCCGAGAATAATACCAGTACAATAAGACAGGCCTGTTCGAACTGATTGGTTTTGATAACAATAACCGTTCGATAACATTTTCCGTAATTGTAATAAATCACTTCCTGTGTAATTGTTCCGAAATTCATGATTAACATTTCACAGATATAAACATGCAGCTAAATAATGGACGTATCCGCTCTGAACGTGCTTTCTAGTTTAGCGTTAGTTTTGTTTAAGTAAATATTACATATTTTTATTTCAGGATAGACCGAGTACGCATAATTGTATTACTTTGCAATATTGTTTAAAGATCTTTCTTATTTTCAAGAATAGTATCGAGTATACAAACATATCGATCACCAACACCAAGTTATCGGCGTTTAAACCTTCCAACTTGTCTCATTTGTCTTATCCCACGAGCGTAAGTTTAGATTATTCACGTTGGAACGTAATCTGCATCTGTGAATAAATTTGGTATTTCACGTGAAAAGGTTATTCAGAAATTTATCAGACTTTTCCAACCAGTTATCTTTCTCTGTATGCACTTAGGCAGAAATCGGTGTGTATGGTCAGATTCTTTGAGACGCGTGCTTTTCTCCTGATAATAAGCAATAAATGACTTTTGGCTGGGACAGTTACGTATTTCCCATTGACCGGGCATATGGGAGGAATTTCATCAGGGGTTACAAAGTTTCTTACGAGTTCCCTCCGTTTGTCCATTAATCGTCCCGTTTTATGCCATGAGCAGTGAGGTCAAAACGAGTTAGAAAGATAAGTGAAAGGTGGAATAGAGCGCACTGTTGATTTTCTGCATGTGTGGCCTTTATGCACCCATACTCCTTCCATGATTAATAGAAGTAAAATAAAAGAGGATTTGGACATCTTGTTTCAGGCTAGAATACAGATAAGAAGAAATATTTAACATTGAAACATCTTTGTATAATGCAATGCAGACGAAAGCACGTGGTTATTAGTAAATAAACAAGGTAGATGAGCTTAGTATTTACACAAGAAAGAGCTTTCTGTGACCCCCGGAAAACCTCTGGAACCCTGGACCCGTGTACGATATACACATTGCACTCAGGTCATATAAGCCCTGCCAATTGGTTACTGAAGTAGGTGTTCCAGCATAAGTAAATGTCAAAATGTTAAATGCTAATTTTCAAGGCAGGCAGCCAACCTTCCTCATTTGGAAGAATTCGTTAACGCAATCCGTGACCACGACTCCCTTCCTCCTGGCCTTGTGTCACCCTAAGCTAATTTGAGTAAATTTCAGACTAACAATTTAGAAAATTATTATGAAATTTATTTTCTATTTTTAAAATTATTTTTATTTAATTTTAAAATGTTTTTCGGACTCGAGGCCGTCATAGGAATATTTGAGGATCCCAGGCATAGCAATGTATTGGATTCGGCACACAGAGTGCCTTGATTTAACACATGAAGGATTTAATAATGAGTTAAGAACTGATTTAAACATGAATGTAAACATAGATTCAGAATAGGTTCTCTATGTCTGCTATTTAATAACATGGACCGTAATTTTGAAATTGAATTTCGGGATCCCTAAAAACATGCCCATGCCCCGTTCGAATTGATTGATTTTGATAACAATAACCGTTCGATAGCATTATCTGCAATTGTAATAAATTACTTCCTCTGTAATTGTTCCGAAATTCCTGATTACCATTTCCACAGATATAAACATAAATATAAATAAAGATATTGAAAAGAAAAACACATATTGCCCTTATTTGAAAACTCTGCTTCACTTTATAATTCTGTTTATATCTTTTCTGAACCGAAATTCGCAATTTCATCAATATGATATTTTCTGTTCTTTTCTCCCCTCGATTCACTTCGTTAAACAGTTTTCTATTTAAAGAAGCCATGTTTTCATCATCTCCACATCATCTTCTCTTTTTTTTTGCTATTTTTCAAAAATAAAATTTTGTCTGCAAATTTCTTTCCCTTGATTGGCTGAAAGCATCTGTGTTTTATCAACCGTAGAATCACTTGGCACGGCCACTAAAATATTGATTCGCCGACGCTATTTTCAAATTAAAATCTCTCTTTTATTATCGAGCCGTTCGTTTCTCTGCCCACCAATCCCCTAGCCATGTTACTCTCTTCTGCGTTAAGCCGTTTATAGGTTAATGCCTCTTTCCGGCCTCTGTTCAGAAGTGGCAATGAAACTGTCCAATGAACGTTCTGTTCAAATTGCTTCGTGACTTCACATTAAACCCCGTGTGCGTGCAGATCTTTTTAAGTCTTTTCATCATCAGCCATTTCTTCTCACGTTATAAGACAGTTTGGTGTTTTTTTGGTACCAACATAATAGCTTGATGTTCAAAGTTCAAATCGGTTCTACGGCACTTGATAAAAAGGTGTCATGTCTAATACTGTTGATTAGTTCTATTTATTCTCGAGTCTCTCAAGGAAGTGCCGGTGTCCAAACGGTTAGCAGTACAGAATATTGGATGGACAAGCCGGGTTTAGAAATACGGCTGAGACAATCTGTGTTCACCTTGCACTAATGCCCTTGGGAAAAGCATGAATCCATATCTTCTCTCCCCGGCTTTAGGTAAATAGCAGGTGAAGTGAGTTCATTGGACACTTGTCATCTGTCACAAACCTCAAAGAAATTCGAAGTCTACCCATAGACAGAGGATCGTGAAGAGACTAGTGATGTGTAATGCTCAAGCAGGGTCAGTTTTTCCATACTCAACGTAAGGGTGATATTTGATTTTGATGATCTTTCCTATTAGAAGGCAGTGGTGGCAGACACCCCAACTGATGTACTTTCAATTCTGCCAAAACAACGACTGGTGGGACGTCTGGATGAAGTCGGGAGAAATAAAAATGCGTTCAAATTGAGAATATTTGATATGAGCCAAAGGTGAAACTAGAGAACTCAATCGATTCTTACTCACTAACACTCACATTCCTAAAGATTCCTGCTACTAGCGATATAGTAAGCCGCGTATTGTGATCACTTTGGAACACGGTCTTTTAGATAGCAATAATCGGTGGAAAACATTAATCAATGAATATATACATTGTTATGAAGTTACCTTTATTGTTATGTTATCAACTTCATTGTTATAAACAACTTTACATTATAAACAATTAATATGAGAACCTGTAAGATTTTGGATGGAAGTCATATTTGTAACATATGCCACACCAAAGTAAGCTGAATATTTATTTTCAGTAAAAATAATAGAAATGCAGGCAGAAAGATTCTGAATACATTGTTAGAAACTGTTCAGGTAACCGCGATTAGGATAGCCTTGGCTTGAACAAGTAAAAAGAACAAACAGTGCGAAGAACAATTTAGTTTTCCAGATATCCGATTTTTTTAATAGCAGAGGGTGTAAAGAGCAGAATATTAGAAGGAAAAGAGAATAGTTGGTTGCGAATAAGGAATTCAGGGTAACGAGCGTATACATGTTCATTGTTTTTTTGTAGTTTAGAAGGTTCATTTGTAGGTTTTGATATTTCGTTTCTTTGTTGAGACGTGTAGATTGCTGGAAGGTATAAAGTCTCCCTATGGTCGGTCAAGTGTGAAAGGTGAAAAGTCCCTTCTTTGGCTTTGAGCGCGGAGTTTTTCCGACAACTGTTATGGTTTTAGGGCCTTCCTTCGGCCTCTGACAGCTTCTTGCTGTTAGGAAGTTTTGTTTGTCGTTTGAGTGTGTAAATCCATTGGCATGAGACCCTGATCTGCCGGCATCTGTTGGGCGAACCCCAGCAGAACCTATCCCTTTGAAATCCGGATGAGAAAAGAGGCCGTTGGCAGATTTGAATGTCCTTCCTGCCGGTAGGGTCTAATCACATGACCATTTTAAGGCATTCTCATTGGGCGAATCTCAGCCAACAAGAAACGGGTGTGTTTTTAATCCGTGTATATTGTTTTGATACTGGGTAAATACGTTTTTTGGGAACGGAAGACAATAGAATTCCAATACCATCAGTTTGAAAAGGCTAACGTGGCCCCAACTTGCATGACAAGCGCAACACAGTCTTCCTACTCCCGTCCTTCCTTCTGTCATAGTAAAGTAAGCTTAGTAAATGTCAAGACTAGTGTAACCCGTATAATTGATTTAATTAAGTAGAATAAGAATAATCTAATATCTACATTAAGTATTCTATCTTCACCATCTGGTCTCATAGAAACTGCGAGCGGTAGGATTCGAACCTGTGACACTCTAGAATGCAAACAAGTACCGACCTGTGAGCCATGGTGCCTTATCTTCATTGCAATGTAAACGTTCTTTGAATATTATCACATTCTGTTTACCACATAGTAGATTAAACAGACGCAATAGATAAAAATGTAACAAAACTAACAAACATAATATTATAGGTTCTGGCTTACAACTAAACCAATGCAAATCAATGAATTGGTTGCATGTTGGAGAAACTGTAGCTAACCGGGTTGGTAAGTCTGAATGGCTGCTTTCCATGACCTGCAGGCTCCTCATTAGTTCCTGTGTTCATACGGATTCTTCATACATGAAATAACAATCGAGCTGTTACATAAACTAGTTGTTCACTCTCACATAGGAATTCACAGTCATTATTGGATTAGCAGAGGGTACTTTTCCTGATTCCAGCGTTTTGGCTTTGTATTACCTTTACCAGTACTTGTCTTTTAATATATTATGTTCTATAATTATTGTCGCATAATATTATTGCGTGCATGTAACAATTAATGTGTTCTCTCCTCTAAGTGACGCAGATGCTTATGATTTATATTTTAAAGAGAAATGTATTACTATATGTATATTATACCTGTCAGACATTCATCTCTTAAAAGGCATAACATGTCTCCAATGTTATATATATTATTTACTTGCCAAATTACATCAGAGGAAATAATACTTATCGTTCTGTGATGAACATTCATGTTTTTAATCAAAGTCTGACTCAACAAATTAAAGGAGGATTCGGTGACAAATGCATATAAGAAAAACCACAGGTAGTTTTATTTATTAAACAGAGAGAATAAAAGCCAAACTGTAGTCCACTTCACCAGCACCAGCCGTTATAGGTACACTTCATAAGCACCAGTCGTTATAAGTCCACTACATCAGCACCAGCCGTTATAAGTCCACTTCATAAGCACCATACGTTATAAGTCCACTACACCAGCACCAGTCGTTATAAGTCCACTTTATCAGCACCAGCCGTTATAAGTCCACTTCATAAGCACCAGCCGTTATAAGTCCTCTTGACTAGCATCAGCCGTTATAAGTCCAGCTTTCCTATCCCATCTCTCCAACTTGTATCTAGTACTTTCCTACCGCTTTTACTGTACCACGTGTACCAATCGGCTAGCATTATGCTGTCGTATTTTCTTCTTGCTATGTACATGCATTTGCAGGCAAACTAGGTTTTGTAGGCATTGTATGTAATATATATATATA
>VCCN01003404.1:6116765-6131936 GCA_006491835.1 Architeuthis dux
TATATGCATATTGCGTTTTATATATGTGTATATTTGTTTATATATGAATGTCATAGTTTGATCACACAGACACACTGACACATTCATATAAATACTTTTACATATTTGAAGCATACAATCGTGGGGAAGCAGACACTTACACACACATACAGAAATAAAGAGAGACATGAGTGTTATTTACTTTCCTACGATTGCGTTGTCTTTATTGATACCAGTGTTGGAATACATGTGGAATGGAAGCGCAAAAAATACAGACAGCATCTAAACACTGGAATGCACGCTTTCAAATGACTAAAGACAGGACCACGAAGATAAAGAAAAAGAAAAAGAAAGAAGAAGACAAACACATGCTATGTATAGTATTCGTTGAGACGTCGTAGCAAATACTAGTAAATATGGAACTGAGAACAAAAAGAAAAGATCACTGATAATAAAGACACACGATCAATACATCGTGACATATCTTTTTTAAACTAAGAACTATATATCATATCAAATCTCCAGCAAAGAATGAACATATGGTATATCAATGCTGACAACGGGGGGGATGCAATTGTATGCATGATACGAAACTACCAGGTGGATGAAATAGCTGCGTATTTCCTACTGGCGCCAGCGATCTGTGTTCGAAACTAGGTGAAAACCAATATTTAGAATGCTGATCTTCAAGGCAAAGAATGGCACAATATAATATTCCTACTCCATCCCTATCATCTAATACTATGTCGTACTATACTGAGCTTAGTAAATGGCTAGAGTAGAAACAATAGGTTCCGAATTGTATTCAACCGCGAACTGTGCAAATGGTTCGGTTTTCTACAATACAGGAACATATATTATCAGATAACAGAAGCTGATATTAAAGAAACAACGATAAGAGGCTATTGGAGTTTGAAATACAAACGAATTATTCAACCACATTAAAGATACTTGGAGGTACAGTGGAGACCGGAAGTATTCGTACGGTATGAAAACTGGACGTGTACTCCAATAACTGTTTTCATACGTACTCTACTAATGCTGTATAGCCATCTTGAACTTGGAGAAAAGGGAACACTCGAAATTTGTTTATGAAAATATGAGGAGATATTTTTTATTTCATAAGATACATTGAGTCGTGGCGGAGAATGAAGAGTGGGAGAGAGATAATGAGATCCGACATATTGTTCCCAACAGGGGAACTGGCCCCGTGCTTTCCCAGGCTTGGGTGGTATGTCTCTCCGCTTGTCTCACTCTTCTTTTATGGGGTTCTAACGCCCAAGCTTGTTTTCCAGCCACCACCTGCAGGTAGCTCAATATCTTGCCTACGACCCCTGAACTCCCGGTATGTCCGTTTCCGGTCCTGGATACCTTGCAGTTGATATCCTGTTTATCTTTCACCAAATGTGGGGGTCAAATCTGGGACCTCCGCCCTCCGCGTAGATATCCATCACTATGTTCAAATTACACTTCAACTAAGTTACAACATAGACAATGATTCACAAAGCATATGAAGTAAATACGTCCATTATTGGAGGAGTTATGTAACAATATTTGAAAAGCATACTAACAAAAAACATTCGTACGGTTGATATGAATCATTATAGTGATGTGAATATGATGTCGCACAAACTGAAGATCAGTAATCTATTCTGAATCCTTTTTCTTCAGCTATTTTTGCCAAACGTTTACCCACATACGTCTGAAAGTTTCGACGGAAAATCTATTTCATCTTTTTGCTGAACTTCTCTGATTCCTATATGTTCTTGGGATTTCTTTTTCTACCACTCGTTTTTAATTCACAGCACACATTTTCAATAGGATTTAAATCAGATGATTGCAAAGGCCATGTCCATACATGTATAGTTCCTTTTCCACCCATTGAGTCACCAGCGTTGACTTATGTGTGACTCCTTTCTTTCTTTCCTCCCATGCGGAGATCCACACAAGTTGACCAACACCTTCTGTGCTAAAGCAACCCCACATCCACTGTCAGGATGATGTTCTTTGGCAAATAACTTTCGCCCCACGTATTGCTTGACTGGGGCGTTCTGGCTTCGTCTCATGAGACCACAAGACGTTATCCAAACATCCGTTGTATTTGTTTACATGCTCTTTAGCAAAATCTTTCAAGTGCACTTGGGGCACTAAAAGTGTCTTCATTATTCTATGAATATTCAGTCCCACATCGTGCAATATATTATTTGCCGTATTCTGACTAACATTCACACCGCATGATTTCAAATTATTAGTCACATCTTCCCATGTCACCCATGGCTCTATATTGACGTCTCTGACAATGTTGCGCATGAGTACTAGTGAATCTTTCCGAGGACGACTAACCGCCAGCCATCTTGAATTTCGAGTTGATGTATTGTAGTGTCGATTTAGCGACACTTAGCCCCTTGGACATCTTGTCATATCGCTTTCCTGACTTGAGCTTATTAACTATTAATTTCTTTAAATCGTCTTCGCCATAGTGGAATAAGTTTAAGACAATTGCTGTATGAATAATATGATGCTTTGAAGACGAGGCTCAACGATGCAATTTCGCATGTTGCTAGAAATATCGATCAAGTAAGTTATACGAGTGTGTCAAATAGTTCTTTGAAGATGGAATATAAATTATATTCAAATATTCACCCAATTTATAATGATTTATATAAACCGTACGACTATTTTGGGGGGTTAAATGACTCCTTCAATAATCCTTTTGTGTGCATTATTGCCTATGCTGTATCTTAATTTGGCGTAATTCGAACTCAGTAGATCACTTATGAAGAAGGTTATTGGATGAGACGTTCAATTACGCATGTCGTACGAATACTTATTGCCCCCACTGTATATATGTATCTGCTATGTGCAAGGCCAATGTAGCATTACCGTATACCTTGCCATTCAAATCCTGACCATGAATTGAACTTGAACATCAACCATTGACAGCGACGTAAACTTTCAATAAATATGCCTATTTGATTTTTAACACTTGTTGAAATATTAATAGATAGTTTCAGTAGAAATTGAACTCAATACAGACATTGAGTAAACAATAACTACATCCCCCATTAGAGAAGAGCTTAACAAAATATTAATTATAACATTTCATGAAAACGTGGAAAAGAAGGATTGGGAGAAACTACCTGTCGTCTTAACGTTGAATAACATGAGAAGTCTATATCCAAGAGGGTTGTATGGAACACTCTAACGTGGCAGATCCTATCCGGAGAGCCTTATATGTGTTTAATTGAAAAGACTGCCCAGATACACCCACTAACGTCTCTAATTTTACATTGTATTTTTATTAAACGGTGTATTCATTTGTAGCATTAGAATCTAAAAAGTAACGATATATGATTTAATGACTAAGATATGCAATGCATTGTTACACTAGAATCAGCACAATGAAAATCGAGTACCATTTCAGTGTTTCATTACTCATAATCATTATCACCATCATTATCATCATCAACCAAATTTGTTTTTGGATATAGTAACCTGGTACAACCTGTGACATGCTACTTGGAGAAAATACGGGCACTGCAAAATAACACCAACTGTCCAAACTCCCCCGGAACACGACATGAGTCAACGCGATACAGTGTGCCCCAATATTCCCATGGCTCGCACCTACCAATGATGATGGCTTTTCCTCATGGGTCAGTATATTTAGATCAAGGCCACGCCACATCGCTTGCATTAGGTCGGGGTGACATGCTCCAATGGCGACTACCCAACACGACTTCAATATCTTTAAGAACATCACCAAAAAGACGACACTCATTATCAGCACCTACAACGTCAAAGATATTTCTAAAGTAATACACCTTACAGCGATTGGAGGTGAAATTGAAGACATCACATTACACATTATTGGACTTGTTGGACTTAGCGAAGACGCGGAGAAGACCCGAATAAGAACTACTCGAATTAAAGAGCAAACATCCTGCTTACAACATCGGAAGAGTAACAGAAAGAAAAGCAGAACGGAGTTGGCTTTCTTGTTCACACACCTAAAAAACAACGTAGTAGGATGTAAAGCTTGGTTCTAATGACATGTGATAAATAAGGGATTATATATGTTTTCTTATATGTGTGTTGAGATAAGGTAAAGATACATGTATTTACTGTAATAGGGTAAAGAATCAAGAACTAAAAACGGTGATTTGCTGACAAGAAAATTAAAAGTGAATACATGAAAAGTAAGTCGAAACATAAAATCGAATAATATAAGAAAATGTAAGAACGAACGTAAGTATCGCGCATACAGGCCGAACACATGGAGCTAGAGGGCTAAACATGAAATCATTTACTCATGTATTGTTTCGTTAACCCCCTCCCCAAAGAGGTGTTTATTGGGGGTTCAATTTACAATGTAAGTTCATGCTAAATTGGCCCCATAGTTTGTGTCCGGCAGGATCCACGCTTGTTTTTCGAAAACCCGTATCTTTCTAGTGACCGTCGCCCATCAAAAGGCGGGAGAAGTAACTTATTCATTGGTCACCCCTTTTTTCCAATTGTTTGATTGATCCCACCCAGCACGGTGTATATTGGTCACGTAACAGTTTCTATTGAGTGACTAACCAGACCTATTTATCTACGTATGTATTTGTTCATGCAAGTAATCGAGTCACTAGAAAAGGAACACAAGTAAATTACGGAAGAACTCGACCCATTCGGATTATTTGCGGTGGTTTGTCAAAGCTCCTTATTCTTGGGGAAGTCAAAGAGCAATTCGCATCGATACAGACTGAAGCCATTGTACTAATGTGAATCAACCGGACGTTCGTAAATTGATCTTTAGAACTGTAGAAATCGGGATCCTTTTGCTGTGAACAATGTCATTGATGTGTTCATTTCCTTGGCTACCAGCCCAATCTAACAAGGACGGTATAGTTAATGAGGCACATTTCCATCGACCTATAATAGGCACCACTAGATAACGGTTCTAAGGGGACGACAAATGATGTAACACAGGCAGTAGAGTTAATGAGGCACGTATGATACTATCATACAACAAGGAGTAGACCCTGTATATGTCAAGGCGTCGCAACATATCTACCGACACAGTTCCTTTATCAGGCTACATAAGGACTCTTAGCCCTCTGAGAAGTTTACTGTAATTTCCTATGGTATAGATAATTATAGTTTGCTAGTATTGTGGAGTACTACACTTTAAATAGAATGGTCCATTGTCCTTCGATGTTATTTTCTTTACCCTTTCCAATACTGTCAGTGGAATTGGTTATCATCGATGTAATATATTCACCAACGTAGTTTGGTTGGTTTGATCAGAGCAAACATCTCATATTCAGTAATATGACATGAATAAATGAAGACACGGCACGTTGCTAATCATGGGAAGAACTAAGTACACGTCATCAAGTGCTGATGTAAATTTGGTCAAGGAATGCATATGAATGCGACCAGTAAAATAATCGAAGATTATTATTTGTGGAAAAATCGCAGGTCCTTTGTCCTTACTTTTCGAGTGCATAGCGTGGGTGGGAGCTGCAACCCACACTGTCCGAAGTGGTCAGACGATATTGGAATAAGAACGCCTTGTCTGTTGTCCAACCTCTTTTTCTCTCACCATTCTACGACTGAAACTGTGTTTTTCTACGCCGTTTCAGCAACATCTATTGTTACATCAGTGCATGACCGTCAAACCGATAATATTACACTGACGAATACCACTGAATCTGTAGTATTAAGTCCTAAACACTCAGTTATACTGGTTCTTTCATAAAATACACGTATACGAAAGTATTTCACGCAACGATTAAAACACATCAATCTGAATTTTATGAATGAATTTGTAACTATCAAAGGAGTAACGTTAAGCAAAGTATTAATATGCAAATAATTGCGACACACACACACACACATATATATATATATATATATATATATATATATATATATATATATATCTCAAAACATAGGATTCTAGGAGATATATTTATAATGTTGGAATTTGTTAATTGAATATTTTAGATGGTGTATACATATTTTACTGATGAAATCTTCTCAAATAATACAGGTCTATAACATTAAAGTCATTAAAAATTGTTTTGATTATTTCAGCTGATTCCTATGTGTTTATGGTCGCTGAATTCAAAAATGAAAAACATTTTTGGCCATCTCTTACCATATTCTCAGGAAACACTTTGTTTATGTAGATCTTCGCATTATTTTGCACTATACATACGGATACATTGAACACATTGTTTTGATTATTTTAGGTGATCTTTATTTATTTTTGGGTGCTAAATCAAAAATGTGAACCATGTTCTTCTTCATGTAATAATTTCTCGCGAAATACTTTTAAATTATAGGTTTTCGAATAATTCCGTACTATAGGGGAAACCCGGGAATCGTTGATCACGGTGCACAGTGAATCATTAATAATTGTTACAAATGTGAATACACAACAGAACGGCTTCTACTTACTCTTCTCGAGTCAACATATCTGTCATCTTATTTTGTGAAGGACTCGCCTGCTTCCGCATGTATGTACAGTGTACAAGCTAATGGACTTAAGTGTATGCCTAAATTAATATTTAGAGGTACTCTCATTTTCATTATAGAGCCACCGCTATCCAGAATCTTCTAATTGTGCTATATGAAGTGAAAGTAAGATTGTGTTAGAATTCGTTCCTCTCCAGAGAGATGTATGGTTATCTTTGTCACTGGTATGTGTGGGCCACAGTAAACCGGGGCACAGTGGATCACTTATTTTAATTAAAAATGATCCTGCCAATTAATTCAATGTAGTTTACTAGGAAATAAAAAGAGCATTTGTAATATTCTTTCTTCTTTTTAAACATTGAATTTGATACTGTTTGAATGTGATTTAGTGTTAAATGGTTCCTTTAGTGTGCCTACATCTTTGCCAATAAATGTTTCCATGATCACTATTTGCAACATACACTTCTACAATTCAACAATACTTTAATAACATGTGTAGTTTGTTTCCCTCTGGGTGGGGGATTCACTGTGTACTAGGACCGGGACACAGTGAATCATACATTTAAAAATGTGCCTGCCAGCTGCTAACTTAGAGAGATAGTACTTTCCTATATGTATATAACATAGCTTACAGCCAAGAGAGTTGACCTTTCTTTATATACCCATATATATTAATAGAATGACAGGTAAATTAGCTTCTACCTACAGTTAATTGTTTCTGATCCACTGTGCACCGGTTGCCCAGTTATTGTATTAATACACCTGAACATGAATAGGTGGATATGTCTGGATCGGTTGGGCTCCCCCCACCACTGATATTATTTATTGGATATATCCAAGAATACCTTAGTGTGATTCAGTTAACTTGTGTTATTTTAAATTAATGTCATTGGAGTGTTTCTTTTATCAACGTAATATTATAGAAAGTGTTGTTTTATTGAAGACGAAGTGACATTGATTGATATTTCCCCAATACAGATAACTTAAAATAGTGCGGTACTCTTGATGATTGGCGTCCCGAGGTTGTGTAAATAGTCCTGATCATTTTCACTATATTTGTGGAAAATATGCAGTGTAAAAACACAACATACGTTGTTACCAAAAGCCTATGTTGGAATCCTATGTTGAGGAACTGTTCACACAACCTATGGACGCCAAAGTATGATCATTAAGACTACAGCAATATATTACGTTATCTGTACATGAACACTATCAGTTAATATCACTACATCTTCAATAAAACACCACACGTTTTTAGTAAATAACACTGTGAAAAGAAACCAATCAAATAAAAGAAAGGGAACACTAATCAATTGAGTTACACCGAGATATGTTGCAACCCACAATGAAATAGTATCAGTGGAGGTGGAAGCTCATCAGGACCAGACATGTCCAACTGCTAAACATACGTCATACTGATATGACTCATCACTGTGTTGTGTTGCGGCCATATTCAGGTTTATTAATAACATAACTGGCGTTCCGAACATTGTTTTTAATATTAGGACGTCCTAAAAGTGCTAAAGTAACTAACATGTTCATTGAAACAATTTTCCCATATGTATAATACGGAATTATACGAAAACCCCTAATTTAAAAGAACGTATTTTGTGAAATAAATATTACATGAATCAATCATTTTGAATTCTAATCTGATCGATTTCACTGTGGAAGCCATTGCCAATTACACTTCTTAAAACTCATAATTTTACGCACAGCTGAGCGCAAATGAAACTAATTTAAGAGAAATGAAATCCAAAAGTATCACATGTATAGTTAAAGATTATCCCAGGGAAATGTTTGACATACTTTACAAAGCTCTACTTGAGTATTGATGAATTATATTAGAACTGTTCCTTAACGAATTTATATACGCTTCAATATTATATTTTGGGAATTTTTTATTAAACGAAATATTATCAACAATTATCAGACTTTGACTAGTATTTCTCTCATCTGAATTTGAGTTTTCTTCCATTACAATTACTCAGACAGTATACGGTTATCGGTATACAGCGTAGATCGGGAATAAAGAATCGGCTCTCGGCTAGACTGAAACCCGCACCCATTTTGCCTGTTTTTCCGTAACGGTTGTTCTACCAATTGAGTTACAAGACCTTTAATCAGACAGAAGATCAGATCTAACGATTTAAACTTACAGTTCATTCTTCCCCGATCGCGTGTTACTATATTTGATGCTAATCTTTTCCGTGCACTAGCAGAATTACTAATAGTAATATTATTTCGAATATCTTTGTGAGATGAAGCATTGTCAACTATTATTAACTTTTGATTAGTATTGCTTTCATCTTGTTTTCTGTTGTTTTACATCACAACTACTCATTTAGTTGTTGTTAGGTTTCCGAGTTGCATTTCCTTCTTGTTTGCCGCTGCTGAGTTCGCTGTAAATGATCAGTATGGGGGTCTGGTGCCACGGTCTCCCCATCTGAACCAATGTTCAATGATGATGGCTTCGATGCCGTTGGCTTGAGCTTTCACAAGAGATACAATGTAGTTAATGATTAATCGAAGCTTCTGCTGGTGAAGGCGCTCAAGTTTCCTGAAGTCTTGACGGTACAGGGTTCATCCGTAAAGTATGTTTGGAATGACAACAGCTTGATACACCATTAGTTTGGTTTGCTGATTTAGGTGTGTCATTTCTGAAGATGCGATGGTATATATTTCTAGTAGCAACATGGACGACACAGACCCTGTTCTCAACATACTTCTAGGACTTACATGTAAGCACATTGTTTCCATGTGGCAGGAAACTCATAATTCCCCAGTAGCTGGTGAGAGGACGAGATTCTTAGCGGAACAGAATCTTTTAGCTCTGGCCACCAAGATGTCAATATCTTAATTAAAATGAGGAGTAGTAAGCATTTAAATTCACAATGGCCACTATGACACCCCAGTGAGATTAATTTTATTAAAACTTCTTTCTTAGTGTTCACTATATTCGATACACAAATTGAAATTAATGACAAGTATCGGGTGGCACATTTATCTCTGGCACATTTAAAGTATTTCTAACTTCTTATATCCATGTATAACTCGCATCAATGTTAGCCCTGTCAAGTATTATCAAATTCATATGTAATTGAAGGGTCAGAGATAAATGGGCCACCTGGTATATGAAAGCAGAATAAAACATCATCAAATTCCACAGAGGACATAAACGTATAATTTGGCAAATATTGTCAATGTATGTAATTATATACCTATATATTGTAGACGTTGGTAGTAGGTATGTGTCGTTCGCCTGCGACCGATATACAATTGCTAGAATAATAAAGAGACAATTTAATAACAGACATACTTCTCCTGATTCAAAGAGCGATTACTGCTATACTCTCTTCTGGGAATCATTTCGATAAGCATATCTCAGTATGACACACGGCCAAATAGACGGGAGTGGGTGGAATAGAGAATGGAATCATTCATTTCATCTGAATGTGGAAGCTTCTCATTGTCATTATGTATCTGAAATAAAACACGACTAGATTTGATCAACAACATCGGCGTTCGGTTGTATCCAATGTATGTTTTCTTCAACAGAACAGCTTATGAAATACCAGGCGTGCTGTCCTTCTACAAGTATTATGTTCAGGACTACTGAAGGCCAGATTAGTAATGGTATTACGTCAACGTTCCAAAATACGGTGAACGAGCCTGTCTTGAAAATCAACATTCGAAATCCTGGATTTCACATGGGCTTTCACACCAACCGTTGGCATCGACTGGAACACTCTTTCAACCACGAGGCCAATTATGTATTAGTTTGGCGCAAACCCACAGTAATGAGTTAGCTAGCTTGGTTACGCCTTCATCCCTTCCTTTCTCCTACGTATCTAGCTCAGAATGTATCTATCTACCTATCTATCTATCGCATGGCTTATACAACACATATAGCATAAGGGTTATAAAGAGACAATAATTCTCGTGTGATAATGCGTTTTGAATTTATTTTCCTTCAGCACAAATATAGATATAGTAAAATTTCAGTATTAGAAGAACATATTATTGAATATGTTCTCTGCTGCATCCAACTATTCCGAAAAGCTCGGTAAAATAAATTTACATCATAAAGCAGACAGTCGCCAGAGTGGATATCGGTGCTGTCAAAACATGTAATAA
Organism: Architeuthis dux; assembly: GCA_006491835.1. Taxonomy (NCBI): domain Eukaryota; kingdom Metazoa; phylum Mollusca; class Cephalopoda; order Oegopsida; family Architeuthidae; genus Architeuthis; species Architeuthis dux. The sequence goes on from VCCN01003404.1 coordinate 6,127,350, forward strand.
ATTTACGCTTATTTCATTTCCTGAATTGCATACGCTGATAATGTGTTGGTTAGGAGAAAATCAAAATCTGTGTTCTACAAGGCATTAAATCTCCGTTTATTATCTATAAATATGGTGCGTGTAGCCTACTGATTTTTAATAGGATAACAACATGTTCCTTAGGATGTCCTCTTTTAGAAGCATAATGTTTCCAAGAAAGATGTTGGGTTGAACTACCATGATTTAGCCTTTTAAAGTACTCAGATATTTCACTTGGGCGATGAGATATGAAATTATGTTGTTTTTTTTGTGTGTCACTTTGTTTTATGCACATGAAGTAGTTCAACCCAACCTTCTTCTTGGGAACATCTCTTTTCCGAAAGAGGACATCCTAAGGAACATGTTGGTACCCTATTGATAGGATCCAGGATGTGCAGGTTAGACCCTGCTGCCCTCGGACTATTTATTATGATAACGTTCCTCACCCTGTCTTCCCTTTATTATTATTCATTCTGGTGCGTGTAATGTTCTTTGCCGTTAATATTGTAATGGGATAACGAGACGATGAAGACGAACAAAACACGAAAAAAAGACAAAAAAAGAGGTCATTCTGAACTTGAGATTTCTATTCTCCTAACGTTAAGATCGCAAGAGAAGCTTAAGTCAGTCATTTCATGTGAATGTCGAAGCTGCCATTATTGACATTATTTATCTGAAATGAAAAGAAAAAAACGACTCAATCTGATCAACAACATCGGCATTCGGTTGGAACCAATATGTGTTGTCCTCAACAGAACAGCTTATAAAAGACTAGCCGTGCTGTAATATTTCCAGGACTACTGAACTTATTGCCAACTTATTAATGGCGTGTATTTTATATACCTTGTATATATTGATGCATATATGTGTTTGTCTGATTATACAGGGTGTTTCATGAAGAACACGACCCTAAGCATAAGAGGGTAGAATTTACGTATGCTACAATATTAGTCCCGTCGCAACACTGTACTCATATACAACAATATTTAGCAGGTGGAATGGTTGCATCTTGCACTAGCTGTAGTCCTGTATGGTGTGACAGCTAAGTTGTTTTCATACAATCAGACGTTAATGTAATGAAAGGGGTACGAACCTGCATTCAGATTAAAGGAAATCACATTCAACATCTATTGTAAATTAAAAATGTATGTGCAATTAGCATCTTCTTGTAATCCTTGTATAAATTGTGTCTCTAAAAATTTATATATAAAATAGTTTAAATGAATAGGTTATCAAAAAGACGATTGCATTCTTTTTGAAACACACTGCACATAGTACTGTATACTTTCATAGTCCAGAGTCGTTTCTTTAATATCGTATATCACAAGTATTGCTTATTAGTGTCGAGATCTAATAATCCAAAATTATAGGTTTATTTCTTCTGGCGACAACATAAAGCAAACCGTACTCAAACTTAAAGCAATCAGAGTTTGCTCTGCCTGTGAAAATCGTTTAATGTCTGTTGGCACTTATAAGAACGTGTTATTAAAGAGTTGGTCTCTTTTCTGATTTTTCAACAAAATCAATATTCTCGTTCAGTCTAGTCGCGTGTGTCTAGGTTGCTTATTTTTCTTTCGTTTTGAGATTCCACGATGTTTTGAATACTCTTCAAAAGAACACACTTTGGAGAGATCTTACAATTTTCGTCGAAATCCGTACATTCCCTGAGGGTACATTAGTTCTGCCACCTTTTACAGCTCTTAAAACTGATTAACACGTTCACGGCTACCCGGGATAGTGCAACTTGCAGCGCAGCAAAATAAGCACGTCCTCTTCTCAGAAGCAGTAATTGAGTCGGAGGCAATATGCAAATACCACAGATGCGTCGTGTGGCAGTGAATGTGTGAAATAACAATGAAGACAACTTCCCAGTTTTTTTCTGTCCCTTGTTGCACGCTCTCCCCGGAATCTGCCTCATTTCGTGAGACTCCTTAAAGATTCACACCTCTGCAGTCAATCTACCATTTTCGTTACTATTCGTCTTATTTCGGAGCTAAATAAGGCGAATCTTCGTAAAACGCGAATCTACACGTATATGTAAAAAGAAACGGTTTATATGCATGATATACTGTTAAATGTGAAGGAGAACTGTAGCTTTTGCGCAAATATAGAAATGTCAAACAACCGTTCTGATTAGTCACCCAATAGAAACCGTCATGTGACCAACGGCTTTTGCCAGCATGTCGTGTTGATGGTCAATGAATAAGTTACTTCTCTCGCATTTTGTTGGACAGTGATCACTAAAAAAGTCCGAATCTTCGAAAAACAAGTATGAATGCTGCTGGACCCAAACTAAGGGCCTCATTTAGCAAACAAATTACATTGTAAATTGAATCCCCAATAACAACATATTTGGGAGAGGGAATTTTCAAAACTATTTTTCTAAACATAAATAAAAAAACATAATCGGAGCAAATGTTTATATATTCAGCCTTCTAGTTCCATTGGTGAGGCATGCACGCGCGATACATACATATAGGACGCCGGCCAACCAGACTCACTTAAAAACTGAAGAGAGCTGAAGACAGTTTTTATTGATGGTTTCTAATAAGCGATGATTTTCCTTTTCCCTTTGGGGTATGTAACAACTCCCATTAGAAGAATCTCCAAAATAGAATAACATGGGCATCTGGATGGGATACAATTATCAGGATTAAATACTTTGTCTTTTTAAATAGTCAATTGCGTCGTTTACCGATTATAGGAATTCTGTTCTAGTTATTTGTTGGAGCACACGAATATTGGCACACTGTCATTTCTATAGAATAACCAGTAGAGGAAGAACTGACGGGCAATGGCTACTCAAACTGGAACACTAACTGTATTAATATTAGGCAACCGATCATTCCGTTCGGTTTATTAAGTAAACCTAAAAGACAATTTGTTTTACTTTCGTCATTATATTTATTGAATAACATAGTTACCGTACGTTCCATTATATTCTGCCGTCTTTCAGGCAAGCTCATAATTTCATCCCCCCAGAACATTTTATCTCTCAGCAAATAACTGATCTGAGTGCCTTTAGCAGTAACACTTTGTGTCTGGCCATCAAAGAAACATGCGGTTTAACGTTATCCTGGTGGGATATTATGTCCCTTTTCTACACTACCTTTGGGCGCTTTTCATCGATTGATGTCTTCAGTGGGTCTAATTAGGAGCAGCACTTGTTCACATCAATAATCTGGTTCTCCGGATAGAGCTCATCGCTCCAATCCCAACATACACGACATTATCTTTTAATGATGAACGGCCTTTGGTAATGTGAGTGATGTTTCATTTCGCGTGCTCCACGATTCTTTTGTGTTACTCGTTATTGTAAACTTTCCATCGCCCATCAAATCTGATTAAAAAACATAACATATTCTTATTCGCTTAAACTATGTGGAAGCTATACTTCGTGACTAACATAACCATCTGGTGTCAATGATGTCCAACGCTTCATTTGGATATGTTGAGTATTTTGGATATCTCCTGCATTGTATAACATTGATAATTCTCAAGTAATATTTCGATTCGATCTACCTCAATTGGTCTACCCGACCGTAGAGCATCCTGGATTTTCAAATATAGGTTGGCTTGAAGTATGCAGAAACATTAGTTTGACATACGATCTAGATCATATATTGTTATTATCGTAGGTGCAGAATTCAGATGCGGAAGATTAATAATCGTTATTATTAATTTTTTACTACGATTTATTTCCATCTTTAAATTTATAGAGGTCTTCTTATCACGACTTACCTCGGGACGTCAATCTACGGCAGTGAATAAACACCGAAGATTGGAAATCAAGTAAACAATAGTCAAAATCAATAATAATGGTTTACAATACAACATTTTACAATACAATAGAATTAGACTAATAACATTGTTATTACTTTTTGCATGAATTGATACCGATTCCTTATAACCAAACATCGCCCTTACTTATTTGTGTTTTAAACAAGAAAACAATTTCATTATCGTGAATATTAAATCGATGGAAAACTAATTCTGCCGAATTGAAGATGGATTATTGGACGATCAATCTAAATCCAAAGCTCAGACAGTCTGTGAGGAAATGCGTGTTTTCTTTTCTATGATTTTAATCACAGCATACATAAAAGAAACCAAGAAAGTCATATTTACGGTGAACTCGAAAGAAATAGATCTAATCAATGAATGTGTATTTATGTAACATCGACCCATATCAAATAACCAATGAATGCAAAACGATTTCTTTTGGGGATTTAGATATCTATATTCTTAAATATCCGAGGTATTTTAAATAATTCTTCTTTTAAATATATGTATCTTAAATCATACATTATCTAGAACGAATCTGACTGGTGATGTACATTGTTCAAACCTGACTTGTATATGACATATATCTGATGTAATTCATATACAGAAAACCAATCATCCTATTACTATCGCTTTCGAGACTGAGAATAAGGTTCCCAACCCCACATAGGGTATATATATCCCAATACCTATTGCATGCCTGGAACCATATATAGTACCGAATTAATATTATGGTGTATCCACAACAGATGTCTTTCACACTTAATAGTGACTCTTCAGGTGGAA
>VCCN01003404.1:6233785-6248452 GCA_006491835.1 Architeuthis dux
AATGTGATAATTCAGCTAAACTCTACCGAGACCGACTACCCCTGTATTGAAACAACCTGTTAAAATACACATGTTACATGAACAGCTATTTTCTTTTGCATGAAAGAATTCTTTATTCCAAATTCAAAGATGTTAAAATAATATTGTGAGCTTTCGTTAAGCATTCGATGAATCTTCTGATATTCATAATTGCCCATTTATAAAAAGAATGGGGCATTGAATATGGAAATAATACATTCTAATAAAGGTGTTCAGAGTTAAGATTTGAAATAAGATAAATAAGCGAATAACACCCGCTAATCTGTGTCCATGCGTTAGCTCGGCTTATTATCTTTCTACAGGAGACGTATGCACATTGTTAAATTGATTAACGATGTAGCTTTATCGAAATAGTGACGACTGGTGTCTCATACATTATGGCTTCGGTTCATTGATAAAATCAGTGGCTCTTTGAAACAATATGCAATAAGGCGCTGGAAAATAATGTTTTGAAGGTGGAAGTAGAACACATAAAGGATATTTAACAGAGTTGATTAACAAATGGCTTTTCAAATCTTGTTCTTGAGAATATGCCTTTAGAAGAGATGGGGTAGACGTTTGGTGCCCGTCAAAGAAAGAAGACGAAATGAGTCAAATATGAGTTCAGTAATTGGGGATGGGGAGGCTAACAAAGTCACAATGGTTGGTGCTTGTTGAACGAGAATACGGATTCGCATAGGAAAGACTTTCGTTCATTGAATTTCTTAACGTATTCGCCAGCCTGCTATATTAAACATCAGCTGCACGAATCGTGTTTCCTATAGATATATTATCTTTGCATTATGCACAGTCTATGTGACGTAGTTAGGAACAGCAATATTTCTATGCTTTCTCACAATGAAAATTTAAATAGAAGTGCTGCTATTCCGAAAAAGCACCAGGCAAAATGAATTACAAACCATATACACTCAAATATAAGTTAATCCTGATATAAAAACCTTGTTCATGTGTTCAAAGTGATATAGATAACGATCGTTACATTTCCTGCCTTAAGGGAGCTGTTAACTGCTAAAATCAGTTTCTCGAGAATTGGTTCCTATATGGTTTTGAAATCTACACTCGCGTATACAGTTATTTGTTCACAAATTCATATGCGCGGCACCATTAGCTTTCCACGTCGTTATTTCGTGTCTTTTATTTTAAAATTATTCTAACGGAGGTTATGTATCCACTTTTCTTTCCTAACTTGCTTTACTAAGCCTAATTTAGTTGTTTAATTCCAAATAATAATGTCAGCTTTTTAGAGAACAGCTGGTTTCGCTCTTATATTCTCAATCAGATTTGCAGAGGATATTATATATGTAGCTCTTAATCATAGTTTTATTCTGTGGATGATCATCATTTATGAGGTAGTTTCTTTTTCGATCTTTTCAGCGACGCTTCTTGTAAAGATTAGGAACACTGCTATTATAGGATTGTCATGCTCAGATGTTTTTCCGTTATTTCACTTTTTGCTGATCTGGAAAAGATAACAGTCGTCAGGTAATTAATCTTTAATGTGTTTTGTGTATTGGTTCAGTTCAGTTCTGTGCTTACGAGGTTGACCCGATTTTGTAGGAAATATACTAGGTATTCATTTCTTTATACAAACAAGTTAGTAGTACTCACAGTTTAGGTATAAATCCCTGTGTCCAGGTGTCTGATGTATGACTGTGTCAATTCCATAATATGTGTGGTGTACTAAGATATTTAGGAAAGCAAGTTTATTATTGTGTATCTTTCTTTCTGTGGTGAACTGTGTCAAAGGTCTCATAGAATATAAACGATCTAATTGTGTTTGTATATCCTCCCCGTGGGGCAAGACTAGTAATAGCTATAGTATAGGATTGAATGATGCTGTCTTCGGTGGATGTACTCTAGATCATCCCCTATAGGTGTTAGCCTTCACTTGTAAAAGCAATTATCCTATAGCCAGTCTTTCTTTTGTTCTACTTGATCCTTAGTAATAGTATAAGGATATTTTCTTGGTAATTACTTTTGGTACTTTATTATCTAGAAAATCCATTGTTGAATGCTAAAATGAGACATTCCTTTATATTACTCTAGTAAGCAGCAGATATTAACTGAGGAATTATTGCTTCATAAGCATCGCCTTCATATATGATGAATTATATTCATCACTGTGTTCTCTCTGGTAAACGTAGCTATTTCTGATTTCGTGTTGTTGCTTATTTTCATTATATCTATAAACCCATGTACGTAAAAATCTATTTTTCTATTGTAGTGGTTATGGCGTTTGTTTGCTAATAGTCAGTTTTGAAGGTGAATGCTGAAATATTTCATATTTGATAGTTCTTTTACGACAGTAAGACAAATGATGGACGAAATAAATAACAAATGAAAAGAAAACTATTATGTTTTCTTGTATGTTCTATCGTATTTCTATTTATTGTTCTCTGTCAAGCGCACAACGATTGGCTTTTTCCATTTATCAATTCGAATTTGCTCCAAGGGTTGTGCTTGGAATCTTTCCACTTCGGGGGTTATCGATTAATGAACGATTTGGAGAAATTGAAAGACAGAGAAAAATACACGGAATCGATTAACAATAATCTGAAGACCATCTATTATGGAGACAGTAATAAAAAAAAAATATAATTATTTTCAATTTCCAGATACATGGGAATAAACATATGTCGACAAATTGCCAAGAAAACCGTTGCGGTGGAGATGCTACAGTTAATCGATACATTAATATGGATTCTGCCTGTTCAAGAATCCTGTTATTCCTCGTGCCATCATTGTTAAGAAAGAGTGTGTTTATGTATTTCGAATAAAAGGTTCATCAAGTTGATATTAAAATTAAATGTATTCGTTAAGCACATAGGCAAGCTGCTCAACAGATACTTTCTGAAGAACACCTTGCCAATGTGCTTAAATCGTAAAGTATACAGCGGTTTCATAATACCATCAAAATGATTTGATGATTAAACATGCCTTTCCATATCAGCTGCTCTACTGCTTGATCTATAATAGCGTTACGGTTGGCAGAAAATCAAGCATAACCATATAGACTTCATTTTCCCTTCAGATGCGAAACATGGAAATTAACAAAACGAGATGAAAACTAACTTAGGATAGCACAGAGAGCCATGGAAAGAGCAATGATAGGGATGACTCTAAGAGATAGAAAACGATCAACATGGATAAGAGGGAGGACTAGAGTGAAGGATATTATACAAATATTTAAGCAACACACATGGAGATGGGTTGGTCACCTAGCAAGAATAGATGACACTGGGGGGTGGGGTGACCAATTGGTGCCCATGGGGCAGTAAACGCAATAGAAAAAGACAAGACACAAGATGGAGGGACGAGAAAGAAAGTTTGCCGGTAAGACGTGGCAGCGGTTAGCACAATCTAGGCCGTCATGGAAGGATATGGGAAAGGCCTTTGTCCAGCAGTGGACATATAACGGCTGATGATGATGGTGTCCAACACGCATGGAGCTGATCGATATTCTTGTTAAGATGAAATGATTTACAGGTATGTTGTGCATATTGCATTGGCAAACGACTAATAGTTAGTGTTATCAGTATATCGCAATAGTTTTTCTTGGAACTTTGTTGTAGCTGTTTATGAGAACATTTGATGTACGTGTATATTTTGATATCAGTGGGCGGGGGGCTTACTCTTATAGGAAGATGATAAATGAGAGAAACGAGAGAGATTATCAGTTATCAGATGAGAAGCAGAAGAGGAAGACATCCGAGGCTCTGGAGTATCCAAAACAGCACACGATCGGAAATACAGAATAAGCAGTCGGCGAGACTCAGCCTGTGTAACTTTCGTCTGAGGAAGCCTGCCTTTCCATAACAGCTGCTCTACTGCTTGATCTATAATAGCGTTACGGTTGGCAGAAAATCAAGCATAACCATATAGACTTCATTTTCCCTTCACCGATTGGCTCCTCGTTTGATGTTATTGTTTTTACGGTTTTAGTAATAATACTATCTTGAATTTTTATTAGATGAATCATTGTCAACCATTATTAATTTTTGACTAGTATTTCTTTCATCTTAATTTTAGTTGCTTATACTTCATTTACGACCGGCGCTGTTTACTAATAGCCATATACTGACGGTCTGAGTAGTTGCAGTTAAAAGCAACTGGAAATAAGATACTAGTAACACATTAATAATGGTTTACAATGCTTCATCTAATATTAATTTAAGATAACATTACTCCATTCTTTCAGTAACGATTGCATTTGCATGAATGTCTGACCACTGATTACAAAATGTGTACTATTCGGTGTTTAATCATCAAATCATTTTCCATGCTGCCAACAATACTTAGTTTATTAATGCAGAAAATGACTGAAACAAAATCGATTACTGGTGGAGTAGCGCTAAAGGCAGCGGGTAGTGATAAGAAAAGCCAAAGCCACACCAACCTATGCGGGGTTCAGATGCGGGTGGCGCTAAAATACTAACCGTGTGTGTGTGTGTGTGTGTGTGTGTGTGTGTGCGTGCGTGCGCCCGTGCATGTGTGTACGGGAAATCATTTTGGGAATGGATGGAATGCAACTTTCATACTTTGCTTGTTAGATTTATAAGTAAAACCTCGTCTTGTAAATAGTAATAATGTTTTACCAAAATAAATAGTTAAAATAAATACATGTATTTATAAATAAAACATTGAAATATAACAACACAGGAAAGCAAATTATATTTTATAAAGTGTTCATAAATTATATATTAGTTTTAGTCGATTATTTGCGCGTACTTCCATGCCACATTCATCATTGTAGTTATATTGTAAATGAAAGCTCTCTCCTAAAAGCTTACAAATCAATTGTTGTCAAAAGTGACAAATTACTGGAGGAAACAAAGGTCATATCGATTGAAAGCAGAGCAAATTACTGTATTTCTAATATTTTCAAATATTCGCACATGGGTCTACCCGTGAATGTATGCGAGTCCGTCGGGGTGCGCAACACCCGACATGAGAAACAATATATGCAAAAGTACTGAAATATCATCAAAAATGCCAACGTGTACACTCAATTAAACCGGTTTTTGGCTTGGTGGTTTGTCTTGTGTAAGAAGAAATATATTAAAGACCATATGCTTTACTGTGTTGTCAACTTTGAAGTTATTTTCCCCCGGGAAACGCCGGGAATCCCTGTTAGTATTTTAATAAAGTAAACATATTTTGAAATATTTTTATAAAAAATACATGGAAAATATTCAAATAATACTTTAACAAATTAAATACTAACAAAAAGTATCAAATTGAAATCCATTAAAATCTGAATGTGCACTATATATATATATGTATCTGTTAAAAGGTATTTTGAAAGACAAACGTCTGAAGGAATATTTTTGTGAAATATGGGGAAAATGAATTGTATTCCTTACATTTATCTAAATAACATAATTAGAAAATGTCCTCTGCTGACCGTGAATAGACTCTGAAGCACCCATCATTACCTCCGGGGTGGAAAGATGTGCCCGCATGCCAAATATCAGCTTCCTAGGTACCAAATCGTGCCTTACAATTGCCTCGATTGGCTAAAAATGATTATAAATGACATCTGGTGACATCGCATGGCTCTAAGTTCAACCCCACAGGGTCCATGACCTTCGTTGTAAGGGGATGTGCCCCTATGGCGAATTTCAGCTTGCCTACAATTGGTTCAATCGGCTTGAAATGAACAGGAATGATCTTGAATGACCTCCGAAGTCAACCTTACAACTTCACTGTCCTCCGCTGAGAGAGGATACGCTCCTATGCCAAATCCCAGCGCCATCGATGCAAAGCCAGGGTCCGGTTTAGCATCATACTTACATTGTAAATAAAACTCCACTGTGACATATTTAAGAATCGCTCAGCCTGTGTCCTGCACCGTGGAAAGTTGTACCGATATGCTTAATTTCAGCTTCCTACATGTAAAAGTGTGGCCTGCAAAGTGGAACAGACAGGCAGACAACCATACGGATGTTGATTTTATATACGTGTGTGTGTGTGTGTGCACGCGTGTGCACGTGCTTATACATATATATATATATATAATTCACATGATCATCTTCAAATCGAACTATGCATCTATCTTTTTCACGCTCAGTGCCAAGTTTCCATAATCGTCTTGAATTTAACCGCATGTTTCGGTTAATTCATGAAGTTCCCCGTCGAACAATAGAATAGACTTTAAAACTGTGTTTATTTGCGGGTCAGGATGCCCAGTTGGCAATCTTAAAAAAGGATGAAAAACTCTAACTTAACCTACCAACTGACTATAGTATTCTTTGGCACCATCTTGATTTGCTGAAACAGTCATATAGAAAATATTTCCCTGCGTCCCATTTATCGCAGAAGAGATGAACACTCCCTAAGGAGTAAACATAATTGTATTAGAGTCGTCTCTGTGCTTCTAGTTTGGTGGCATTCTTGGTCGAATATGTTCCTCGGGCTAAGTGAATTACCGGCACAGCGTCTTCTGTATTTCTACGTTGAACCCTTGATCTTATTGAGGCTGACTTCATTATTCTCCTGGTCCGTAAGGATATATTTCTATGAATAACACGCACAAAACCACTTTATCTTCCTGGGATATGAATCTTGTTGCTGGGTATATATTTACTAGCAGCAATTTCGTTTTGTATACGCTAGGGCATGCAAAGTGATAACTCCATCAAGATTAGGCAGTGTTAACCGTTTTCATTTCAGCAAAACTATAGGTTCGCTGGCATGGAAACATTAAATTATGTAAAAGATTATCAACACTATGTGTAGCATTTTCTTTTATACTTGCGCAGTAAATTGAATCGCAGAATTCTGAATTACAGTTCGAGTTGGACCTTATTCTGTGAACATCAACCGACTAACGTCAGGAATATGTGTGTATTGTCTATAACTTTGAAAAGAGATTAACATTCAATACCTTGTTAGGACAATTGAACCTGGCAACCTGCAGGTGAAATAAGGTTAAGAATATTGTGTTATTTCATGCTTGTGGAAGGACCTGTGTTGAAAATCAGCATTCTAAATCCTTCTCTCTCTCTCTCTCTCTCTCTCTCTCTCTCTCTCTATCTATCTATCTATCTATCTCTCTCTATGTATCTATGTTTCTTAATAAAGAAGCCTGTTTGATTCTTGTATGAATTGGGTAGAACGAAAAACAGTAAAATAAATGGAAAACTTACTTCCAGGTATCTTTTTTCAGTTTTTGCCAAACTAGCTTGAAGGGTTCTAATGAAAGTACATTTTGTGGATTTCTATCTTTTATTTGTAATGGGAAAATAGATTATCTGTATTCGAGTCATACAGGAACTAGATTTAATAAGATGATTGATTTAAAAACAAATATCTCTGCTTTGAGACCTCACTGTCTATTGGCTAATTACACAAACTAATGTTTCAACCCATGTTTACTTGGATTCTCAGACATCCACCACCCGTTGCTCTCTTTCTTCTTTACTATGTTAATCAAATCTCTTTCAATATATCAACTCTTTATAGACGCTTTGTTTTATTCATGCATTTATTGTCTTTATTCTATTTGGTCTAACGTTCGTTCATATCTTCTGATTATATTGCCTATATTCCTCCTTTCTCCTCATCATCTATTCTTCTCTCCCATTTTTCTTTCACCTATTCGTTTATCTTTTCTTTCGTTTCCTTTTCTTTTGTTCTTTTTTTCAATTTCACCATCTTTCGGAGCCGGTTTCACTCTCTCTCTCTCTCTCTCTCTCTCCCTTTGACACTCTCTCGTTCTTTCCCCTCTTGTTATATTTCTATAACACCGTTTCTCTATTTATTATGTCGTTGTTCTTTTTCTTTCTTTTTTGAAATGTTATCTTTCTTCTTTTATGGTTCATTTCTCTACGAATCCCTTTGTTATCATCATGTTACTGTCATTGTTCGTGCCATCCTTCCCTTGTCAAATAATTCTGAATGGCCTTTTCTCTAATTGTATTACACTTTCTAATCTTTCTTTTCTAATTTCAATCGTCTGTCTTCTCTTCGTCTCCTACTTTTATTCTATTACTCGATCACTCTTCAAGCCGTCCATCTGTCTTCTCCTGTGTATTGTTCTATATTTTCCTCTTTATCTTCTTGTTTAGCCTCACTGACTGATTGCGCCAATATATGAATGTATACAAATAAAAAGAAGAAGAAAAGAAATGAGTGAAATTTACAATATCCCCCAGGGCGCCTGTAAATATAACATTGCTATTGACACTTGGTGAATGACTATCCCACATCGAAGTTAGTACATATGAAGCGATACAATCTTTTCTGTTAATTTGATTAAGTCTTTTTCTTCGTTAGACCATTCGGCTTAAAATGGAATTCTTTGTAATTATAATGATTTGGTCAGTTGTAATTAAGGAATCGCTTTTCTCTTGGGTGCAAATCGGTAGAACAAACAGCAAGATATAATGAGACTGGGAACGTTCTTAGCTACACAAATAAACTGTTCGGGAAATGAAAAGAAACTGAAGGAATCATTTTTTATACCACATGTTGAGCTAAGTGAAGTAGTTCCACTGAGAATTTAATCTTCTATAAATGAGAATTCTGATTGATATCTTCCATTTGGAAAGTTCTAGTGGGAAGACTGAACAACTAAAAGCTGATCTTTTGGAGAATTCAAGCAAGAAGTCTAAACAAGCTACTTATTGTTTACTATTATTTCTTTTGATGCTTAGAGCCGGGTCCAAAGTATGGTCCGGGGGCGCTATAGGGTTCTGTTCGGTTCCCTTCTTAAGCTCCGATGACAACTGGTGTTATGTTGGTTTTCATGCCGCACATCCTCTTTATCTCGATTTCCAGGTCTTTGTACTTGAACAGTTTCTCCGTGACTTTCACGGAGGTGTTTCCCTCGGATGGTATTGCTATGTCGATGAGCATGCACCTCTTCTTGGGCACTTCACATGAATCTTTTGTTCTGCAATTGTCGTTGGCCATGGTGTTCTGCTTTACTCGCTTGGCGTATATGGCGGTCGCTTCTTTTTCTAATGCTAGGGTTTCGGGGACCAAGCTCGTTATTGAAGAGTCCAGCCTCTTCCTTAATGGAGTGGGTCTAGTGCCTTACTATTTGGAGGAGTGGATAATCTTTTTCCTCGATTTAGCCTTTTGCAGAATCGCCTTGTTGATCGGTAGCACCTGTTGCTTCCCTTCTTGCATGCCTTATGTTCTGATGGGATCAGGTTGTTTTCATCGAGGGATATGTAGATCCTCTCCGTGATGATGGAGGCGGGGATCATGTATGTTGTTCGTAGGCAGGTTATGGGCCTGTAGTTCTTCGGGGTCGCTTCCATCTTTGGGAGCAAATACGTGACTCCCAATGTTAGCCATTTGGAACATTTTTTATGACTCCCGATTATGGCATTGTAGAACCATGTGAGGTCCTTGTGGATGCATGGTAGGCTCTTGATCCAGGAACGTGTTTTGTGAATGTCCTGTTGTTGTTGTTGTTGTTGGATCCACGTAGCTCTTTCATTATGCGTCTTGTTGCTTTCCCTGATTTCACTCCAGAACTCCTCTACCTCTTCGGTAGTAGGCGGTATGCAGGCGTCTACCTTCAAGACACTTCAAGGATTAAGAAAGAACATGTAGCAAAAAGAAATCCGGGGGTTCTCCGTGAACCTACATTTTCGTCTAGACTGTGTGACTTGTAGTTGTCTCAATACACGATTTGCAATCAGGATCTTTTTCATGCAGGGGCATCTCTAGTATCGATTGCCGTTACTGACAAATTGACTGACTGGCTGACATACCGAAAGAGAATCTTCCGATTTAGCACTTCTTTGAGATAGATCTAACCTCTTTTCGCGTATTTCAGACTTGTTTTCGAATCTCACGTTCCTTCAATTTGAACTACAGATGCTTAAATGCACATAAATGTAAGAAGAATGACATGCATGTATTGGACTGAGAAAATAACTGCTTTACTGGAGGCGTAACTTGTGTTGTTAAGAGGTCCTACCTCTAACAACGCTGCTCATTTAGAACAGCGTGTTTGGGAGTTATGACTGAGCTTTTTTCACCTCTGCCAACAACATCGTGATATGTATTCCCTCGTGTCCGTATGTCCGTTTGTCCACACTATAACTACACATTTTCTAGATGATTTTCAATAAAATGTTGTGGAAAAGTGATCCATGCGCTGTAGAAAATGCATAGTTATATGTCCACACAATATCTTCAAATGTTCTCAATGATCGTCGATGACATTTCCTGGAAGGTTAGACCATGGCTAAAGAAGAATTGATTGGATTTGGGGGTAGATTGAGGAATTTCTTTTTTTTCAACTGAGAGATTTATTTTCATACATGTAAGTATTCACTCATATTTGTCCACTCAATATCTCAAAAAATTTCAATTACATTTTGTGGAAGAGTGTGCCATGGGACACGGAATAAACGATTGGATTCTGGGACGGACACAGGAATTATTTATAATTGCTTTCCTAGCATCGAATATTTATGAACAGATGTTATTGTGATAATCGCGTTAGCAGAAGTGTGCGTTCTCTGAGTGCTTTCTGGTTTTCTCTTGTAATCACAGTGGCGCCTTTCGCATATTGGATCCCCAGGCACATGCCCCACCCTTCCTACTTGAGTTGCAGTGCTGTTCCTTTGAGCAAACTGTTCAAAGAGTAGGGAGTGCAAGCCTAATTTACACTGCGTAGAAACAAGTTTATTGGTCTCTTCCGGGTGAATCTTGATAACAGACCTATCAAAGCTAAGAGTATAATTTATGACCATCAGACGGTACCGCAAATACGAAATCTTCAGATGATCACACGATGGTCGTATATCTTGTGTCTATGATCTGTTAATCTCAATTAACAGCCTCAAAGCTATTCCAATTCTCAGAAGTGGTTAATGGAACTCCGTTCGTTTAGTGGCTCATTACTCATCAGTTAGGTGACCGGTCAGCAACATGGTTCTAAGACTTTGCCTAGATTTATTTTTAAATTAATGGACATGTATGTAGAGAAACAGCATATGAATCAGTTTAAGCGCTATTTTAAAATGTATTTTTGATATTGATGAAACTAAAGATTATAAAAGTGTAGAGGTTAGTTATTAAGGTTTGTTTCCTTGAATGTCTATCAAAGCATAACTTAGAATAGCATAACATAGTATTTCATATAGGGGAGACCGAGGAGAGTTGGTACACCTTTCACTTAGTCTCTAACTGCCAATGGAATTAAGTCATTAAAACGCAAATATGACCACAGGTTACTATGGAAAAAGACTACCTTTGAATGGGTCGTTTACATCTCAAACAGTTGTCAAGTGTACTATATCAGCATTTAAACATTCGGGATGAAGTGGACAAACCTACTCTACCAGTGGGTATAGTTGGTACAATCTGATTGTTGTTCTGTTAGGTACATATGTGCTTACTATTGTTATAATTGAAAAATATAACATTTTAAACCAGACAGAAGCATGTATATCAGTAAAAAGTAATACTTTAGGAATATAACGACCAGCTGGTAAGACAAGTGGAATCATATGTGAATGGACCATGTCAGATTGAAACAAACGTTACATCTATGAGATAAACACATCTGATTCATACGCTGTTGTTATCAGTTGCTGGAGTTTCTCTTTTTTTTTTACTAGCAGTGGCATAGGCTCTCCTTTACCGTGAAATGGCTATGTAGCTTGTATCCAGCTAACAAGAGGTAAAGTAGTGCGCTTTTCGGAGATATCGGTGCTGATTTTGCAAATCTTAAAATATCGAATATTAAGTCAGGAATGTTTTTCTTTCAGAAGGCTGGTGGTATACAATCTCCCGGAAATCATGACACCTCATGGTCTGGCGATAGTTGTTGGCTTCTTCAGTGCTTCTTGAATAGAAAGAGAAAGAAACGATCATTTTCTTTTTCAAGAGAAGAGACGAGTAGTGTTGCTGATCTGTTTACAAGAGATGCATTAATACGCCTTAAGTAATGCTGATATTATAAACATACCGATGCATCTGTGAATTAATGAATAAAAACAATGTCAAGTGTCAGCTAGTATGTACAAAACGAAGGTATCTATTGATGCTCCAACGAAGATAAAATGCAACACAAAGTCATTTTCAGTGTGAGAAGCGGCACATAGTTCCATGGGTAGGTTTAAAGAAATGACTAGTTTTGTCTGCATTGATGCAGGTATCAGGGCGTACCTGTTTTGTTCGAGACAAGGCCAGTGGCAAACCACTAGATTTCAGAAAGCAAACCAACAAGTGGTCGACTGTATTCCGACGTCCATTTAAGCTATATGAGCATGTACACGCTGGGAACGTCATATTGTAAAACGTGATATCCTTCTCTCCATCAAAACTCGAACACCAACTGATTGCGAGATGATGTAATTTTGGTTGTTATTTTTCCAGTATACCCACTAGGGAGTCTGGGAAAGGTTGGAACAAGGGAAGGTTGCAACACGTCTTATTCCACCATTCAGAAACATGCTAGAAGTGTGACACTCATACTGCTACAGTTAGAACCTCAGCCCAACAAGGGGTACAGAAGACATATTCAACATTGGCTGCTGTATTTATTGAAGGTATTATATGATTATTTTGGCAGTATGGAATTGATATTTTTCATGAGCCGTAATGTTGACATACTCTGACCGTTTGTATGAATTAGTCAAAACTTACTCAGTTTGAATCGTTGCTTTGTTGACCACTTGTGACATGTGTCTAGCTAGCACATGATGTTTTGTCATGCCTGATGGGGTTGGGGACGGTTGCCTCAAGATTTATAGTGTATTAGCTGTGTCATTACGGGATGTCTGTGCTTTGAAAAGTTAGATGTTTAAAAGGTTCATTAGCTGTGTCTTTTTGGGATGTCTATGTCTTTTTAAATCATTTTTAAAAAACGTATTATCTGTGCGCCTTTCATTCACTGTAGTGTGACAAAAATCAGTTTTCAAAACATTTGCAGTTTTGTACAATAAATACAACGTTTAATAAAAGTATGTTGCATTGCAAATTGTTCCATTCTTCCTGTGTAATACTGCAATGTGGAGAGATTGAATAGCATATGTTATCTGCATATTGACTCAAGGTAGGCCTATTCCGTATGCATAGACAAACAGAATCCAATAACTGTTATTTGACAAATAAATGAATAATATTATAATATAAAAGAAAATGCATACCTTCACAATACTAAGCCCATTGAGATAAAAAGCAAAAGTTAACTGGTGAATTTTAATGTATTTTTAACATGTTGCAACCGTCCCTGATTAAAGTTGCTACGGTCCCCAGGGTTGAGGTATTTTGCAACATCTGACTTCCTAAGTTCAAACAAATATTGTGAACGATATGTCATATGTAGTAATCTTTAAATGGTATGGGTAATATATAAACATTTACTTGGTCTAGTTCAAATGGTCTCTGAGTAACTGATAGGGGAAGTGTTGCAACCGTCCCCAGTCTCCCCTAGTTGACTTCAAAGCACATGGCAGTTCTACAAAAAGTAGTACACATCTACTATCATTATATTTTGACTAGTATCGTTTTTCGTCTTAAGTAGTTTAGTTGCTTTTCATCGTAACTTACTCAGACCACCAGTCTACGTTAGCGGAACTCGGACATTAAAAGAAAATACAGAATAAGCTTTAGGCGAGCTTGAACTCGCGTCCCTGTTTAGCTAGGGAAACGTATGCACGGAACTGCTCAACCGACTGAGCTACTAGAGCTCTTACGGCTGGCAGTAACATCTGACTTTTAAACTCATATTTCACCTTTCCCTGATCGTTTAGCGACATATTTGTTATTGTTTGTAGTGCCTACAAACAAGTAGTAGTAGTAGTAGCAGTAGTAGTAATGGTGGTGGCAGTAGTAGTAGTATATACGTAGTAGTAGTGGTAGTAGTAGTAGTAGTAGTAGTAGTAGTAGTAGTAGTAGTAGTAGTACTATGCTGATTTATTAATTATGGCTGACAATGCTGTCTTTAAGTTTGTTTTACATTAGGATAAGCTTAAGATTATTACATTAAGGCGATGACACGTATAACATCTATTTTATACTAAAACATCCAGTATTTTTGACATCGTGTAAGATGTACTTTGCTTAACCCTATTAACCTATTCCCAATCAACTTGTTTCTAGAATTATATTCATTATATCTTAATTTAAGGTGTTTAAAATATAAATACAAGGCAGTGAAGTATGATTTTGATCCTAACCGAGTGCCTCACTGTCGTACATTTATGTCAGCCCAAGTTAAACTTTGTAATTATTTACAATATCGAATGCGTTCCATTTAATCATTCCTAGAAATTCGAGTCTTCTAGAAATGAATTTAGACCTTTAAATGAGATACAGTAAAACCTCGTTTTAACGGAGGAATAAAGAATCCATTAGATCCGAACGTTAGCTAGGAGGATTTCTTTTTAACGTGTCTATCTTTGTTTAATGTAACAAATCTTTGATACAATACAGTACGGTATATAATTGGTAAATTATGATAAAGAATATGTAACATTTACTCACCTTTTGACATATAGTTCATTGGTTCTTATCTAAATATATATAATGGAGACTCATTGTCTATAACTTTATACCCCTTCTTCCGATATTTTGTTTTGATGTTCAGGTGAACTAGTTCGACATGTTAGACATGTTCAGCCACTATTTCTCTTATTTCTAATTTATATTTTT
>VCCN01003404.1:6257108-6287912 GCA_006491835.1 Architeuthis dux
TCGCCCATCAAGGAGTCAATCCCGTGGTCCAGACCCTCATTTCTAGTCACGTCACAACGTTCAATGTTATATCCATTACTAGCTTCGTAGCCGTGGCAGGTTTCATAAAATCCCACTAAATCAGTGGTTTCCAAACTTTTAATTTAAAGTGACCCCGTTTATTTAAATGAATTTTCATATGAACCCAAGACTTTTGAAAGGTCTGGCCACGTATCCCTGGCTTTAGTAAGATCTGTCCATCTGTTAATTGCCATGCAGTGACCAGATACCATCCCCGGCACACACGCACGAAAAGACAGTCCCAACATTTATAAAGGTGTAAAAGAATACTGTTAAGTGCATCTTCATGTTCTTCACGTATCTTTGAAACTAAAGTTATTCCAGTGTAATATCACAATATAATTTTGATATGCTTTGAACCGAATCAGGGAGTTTAGTACAAAACCCAAAGACACGTTAATTCTATTCGCTTGCAACAGAAACGGAATAGGAAGTCATTGAAGCGAATGATGCAAGCGAAACATTAAAAGTTTGGCTTTAAAAAGGCATAGATTACATAAGCCGAAGTTAATGAACTGAAATTGCTACTTTAGCGTTCATTCCTCTGAGGCTTTTATTTATTACAATCTATTTACTTGTGGTTCAAATATAAATTTGAATTCCCCTCCTTTCGTTTCGGTTCAATGCAAATGTTAGTAATTGATGGCCTGACTGTGTGTGAGGTTATTTGGTGCTGGTACATTACAAGAGTCGACAGAACCAAAGATAATTAAAAACAGTCGATTGCATTGCATCATTAATGAAATAGTAATTCTATATGTTATGTCTTATTTCATGTATAATTTCAAGGGGATATTTATATATAACATTAGAATCGATACAAATCACATCTAGTAATGATGGACGGTATGGGAATGTTTCTATGTCTGTACATCGTGTTATGCACATATATGAGGTGCAATTAAATTCTTGGGAATTCCTGGGAATTCTAACAAATTGATAAATCTGTTCATCTAAATTACCCACTGGTTCCCATGTTTCACCGAACATTTCACGCATCTGGAATGTGTGCGTGTGTGTGGTGAGCCACCAGTAGCCCGTGTTTTATAAATTATAACGCAGATAGAGAACCCATAATGAGACCTGACTGCTTCGCCTGTGGTACAAAAAAAGAGACTCAGTTTGAAAAATGTATAAATAAAAGCCGCAAACGGAGCTTTATTGAGGAGAAGATTAAGGCCGGATAGCCTTCAGCCATACACGGAGAATCAGGATCTAACGACTCAATTGATTTCTATACTCTTTGAAAAATGGACTCTTCATTTGGTTTTCTCGAGCTGAGCTACATATGGTCGTATCCAAATGTGTATATAAATGTATATAAATATGTGTTCCCCAAAGCTACACGCTGCTTTGTTTGTCCTTTTGAATGTAATGTCTATTGTATTTGCATTCAGTCCACATACTCGCAGACATTAACACACACTGAA
This sequence comes from Architeuthis dux, assembly GCA_006491835.1. Classification (NCBI taxonomy): domain Eukaryota; kingdom Metazoa; phylum Mollusca; class Cephalopoda; order Oegopsida; family Architeuthidae; genus Architeuthis; species Architeuthis dux. Next base: position 6,258,599 of record VCCN01003404.1, read on the forward strand.
CCATTATATCGATATTTTCTCTTCTGTCTATTTGGCTCCTGCCTTGGCCATATCGGTATTCCACGAACGACATATGTCTGTGTACCTTTAGGTGGTCACGCCGTGACAGATCATATGTGTGTATGTAAGTGTTACCTGAAATAGACCTAACATAGCTTTATTACAGCAAGTGGAGTATGCTGAAGTTTGTCAGAGCTGCAGCAAATCCGATCAATGCTGTATTGATTTTCTTCTTGTATGGACGTGCATGTTAGAATGGTCGTTGGAAATCATCCTTGCACCGAATTACCTTTGAACACTCAAAATAGTTTCTGCTTGTGATCAGTTCCAAATACCATTTTCTATTTAAAAATACCACGCCAAGCGTATCATCTTTTGCCAACTACAGGATCTACTTCTCTAGTTTCTGTTATATTCCATCCGTGTTCTATCTGGCAATTCTTCGATCAGTTTCCCTACTCCGCCCGAGCCAATCCTAACTTCTATTATTTTCTTATTCGCTTCTTAATGTGTTTCCAGTCACCAACTTTATATAGATTGATTGAACCTTTCTCTTTTTCTCGCCTTTATACTTCTTCCTTTGACACTACACATCTACTTCCATCTAATCCAATCTTACTGTAATTTCATACAGAAAAAAAGAAGCCAGCACTCAAAGTAAAATGACATCTGTTGATTCGAGAGAACCACACAAATTCAAAGGAAACATATTCTTGAATTAAACAAAATAAAAATAAACGTTCGGTCCGTATTTATCCTTATTCTATCTATTTCCCTGCGAGTTCTTTTCGCTGTATAATTCTGGTTTCTTTTTATTCAATTCTGTTTTGTTTACTTTTGCATATTCTCTTCGTTTTTCCGATCTAATCTTTTCTTTCTCCTTACATCATTTCCTCTTTAAGTTTCCTTTCCTTCTTTCCTTCTTTCTGCCTTTCCTTATTTATGTGTCTTGTTTATTTAACGCTCCTCGTTTTCTATTTCTATTTCTTCTTGTTTTACTTGAAATCCATTAGATTTATGTACAACGACAGTCACTTCATTAATATAATGGTATACAGGTTTCTTTGTTACCGCTACGTCCTCCAAATGCTAAAACGTGGGTGATTTTCGAATGTTACATAATTTAGGAGTGCGGTCCAATTTACTATATACTTATAATGTGGAAGTAGACCCTTATTTTTTGTTCACAGTTGATGACATCCAAACGGAACATTCTGCTTTCATTAGAGACATTTGGTTGGGCATCTATATTTCAGAAATACGTCAGACATGCATGTGTCCGAAATTAGTAAGAAGTACAGTTCCAAGGAATTGGTTGGACACACATATTCCAGCGATATGACAGTATTACACTTTACTGAAATCAGTAAGAAATCTATGTTCCAGAAATCAGTCAGATTTAGAGTTTTCTGAAATAGGTTAGACATGCAATTTCCAGAAATAAGCCAGGAATTGATCAGAATGCTGGCATTGAACAATCATTTCAAATGATGGGATTTTCAAGTATGTTCAGTCTGTCATTCTGTTCGTAATTTTCCTTTCAAAATAACCAATAAGCCATTGCGGGTTTCTCACTCCCAATGAAGGCAGTAGTAAATAGAGATAAATAATCGATAATTAGTGAGAGGAGATGACTGATTGGTCTGTGAGAAAGACATATGTGGATGCTAAACAGCCATACGAACACATATTAAAACGATTCCAAATGCATTCTAACCACCACAAGATCCTAAATGTTTCTGATTTACACGCCCTTATTTAGATGCATGGCAGTCAATAGAAACCAATTACCCCAAAATGAGAACAACGTATTGATTTCTACTATTTTGTCTCCCGGTTATTTCCAAAGAAACGTTTTAAATGTTCATTTCATATACATGCTGAAGTAAAATAAATATTAACCTTGTCAACAAAAACATTGCCAACATATAAATGAACTAGTTATGCCACGTGAAGTAATCACAGATATAGTTGGATTTCTATGAGATGATTTGAAAAACGAAACTTCTGAATTCGTTGCAGTGGAAAAGTTCATTTGTTTCAAATGATGGGTAGGAGACAGTTTAGCAGCAAACGTGTTACTTTTCAATGACATAGTCCTTTGTTACGGACAGATAACTAGAAACATATCACACTCTTTCTTATATATGTTCAATTGTTCAGTCGTATCACATTGCTGTCGCATGACTTGTAAATAAAACTAACTGTCAAGAAACTCGAATCTCCCGGGAGATGCGTGGTTGTGAATGATAGGCTATCAAGGTGAACATGATGCGAAGGCAGCCACATCTTCAATGTTAATATACAAACTACTTTTTAAAAAACGATTTGCTCTTCATATCATCAAATGTAGCCTATTGCTAACTCCTTGTTTAATGGTACGCATCCCTGACCATCATGCAGGCGATCCGGGTTCAATTCCCCGCCAGGAATTAGTAATCACTTTCAGTGTATCAAACGTTACTTTCCGTGCTTGTATATAGTAAAATATATCGATAACATGTTGGATGACCTTGTTGCCCTTTATTAAATTCAATGTGATAACCGGACTTAATTTGACTCACAAAAAGTGTATTATATAGTCGATTATAAATATAAGTATACCATGGCGTTTTACTCTTCAAACATTCAGCACAGAGAGGAATTGTAAGATTATTGATGATATTTCAGCTGGGGAATTGAGATGACAATTGTCAAATAAGGTCCGTGCGCGTATGCAAACACACACATACACACACGTACACACACATACACACACATAAACCCATATTTCATAATGGTATACATACGTGCATACATGTGCATATATGACCATAAACATGTTGAGACAAGCATCTGCACACGTGCATACACTTAAACATTCAAACGGACACATGCGCGGACGCACACATACACATACACACACACATATACACATACACATACACACACATATTGTATCTAAAGATGCGCACAGATGTACAGATAAAAAAATAAATATGTATGTATGGATGTGTGAATATACATTCGTAACCTTCACTTCGATAGGGCATTACTTGTACTGATGATCGTTACTTATTTTTTTAATAAAAAGCCTTTCAGCTATATGGTTAGATTTTGAACTCATCGCATTATTTAACGAAATAAAAAGAATAAATCGTGTTGGCTGAGTAGGCACGCTCATGAATTAGTATTCGTCATTTGATCTGGATTATAGTTTCATTGTTTAATATGAATTCCTGTCAAAACATTCATTCACATTCCATAAAGGAAATGAGAACTTCATTTAAAAATGATGAATGGGAAACAGATTTTCTGTGACTACAACCAAAGATATTGGCAGGACATGATAGTGTTGCAGCAAAATGGATTTTTCTAAAGAAGTCTCAGTCTGGCGCCAACTTAGATTGAGAATTGTCTGTCCAATTAAATAGAAAATCTATGGTAAATCCGTTAAAGCAATTGGAGTTTTAATTATACTATTTGTAGATTAATTTAGTTTTATACGGGTAGTTTCAGGCATTTAAATATCCCAGGATTTAAGTTGCCTCCATTCATAGATCATGTTATTAGATTCCTTTGAATAGTAAAAGAAGTCAAGATACACAGATAACTTGTAATTGTGGGCAAATGATTTAGATAAGGATTAGTCTTGATAAATCATGAAATCTACGTTCCTTAGACGGCAAATTAAATATCAATCTAAAGGAATTGTTAACGATGATTCACACATCTACAAGACATATGACTTGTTTTTTTCCTGCCTGTGGGACCAAAGCCTCTGTGTGTACGCCCGCTCCCATGATGTAATTTAGAACAGATGATCACCAAATGTAGACAGGACGCGTATTTTTAATATATCTCGAAGTACTTTTTTTTGTTTTACTCAAACACGTTTTACGATGGGGGTTCTATTTACGATGTAACTATAATGTAAAACTCCACACTGTTTTCCGCCATTGTTTCAAAATGATGTCACTGTTACATTGTTTGTTTCGTTCATTTTTCTCTTGTGGTCAGTGGAACACAGCATTAACGTGTGGGACGTTTTGTTTGGATATTGTTTGAATTACATTTCAGGTTATTGTTCTTCGTTTTGAAGCACGGGACATGGTTATGGGATATATTACCGGAATATGTAGTGCTCTCAACAGATATTAATGATTTTTAAAATAATTACAATGTGTATTACACCACCCTTTGATATTGTGTACATATGATTGTTCTGATATGTGCTTGTATATACAATTTGTATACTTTTTCAAGCTAAAATAAATGTTAAATCTTAATCAATGGAATTGGAAAAGTGACATCAATTAGACGAATAAGAGAAATACAAAGAAATACGGTTTTACGAATAAAAATGAAGAATTAAAATTGACAGCGTAATTATTGACCGATCCTAACCAAGTTCAGGACGTGCATTTTCAATATATCTCCAAATACTTTCTAACCCCCACTGCAAAATACAGTTTTAGTGGTGGTTCAATTTCCAATATAAGTCTATGCTTAGTATCCCTTAGTTTGTGTCCGACAGCGTTCTTTTAGTTATCACCGCCAAACAAAAGGCTAGAGATGTAGCTTATTCATTAATCACCTCTTTCTCTTGCCAAAAAGGGGTAATTGTTTGGATTAGGTTCACAGAGATTTTAAAAGGAAGGGGAGGTAACTAGTATAGACACTGTACATGATAAAAGCGTAAATTGTAAATTGCGTGAGTCGGCACACTGTTAGAAATGACAAAGAAACATTATTTAATAACTGTTTGTATATCAATTTCAACTGTATATCTAACTTTCTCTTCCCAAAAATACCGACACGTTTTCTGTTTTATGTTTTCATCTATTTTCTCAAAAACGGAAGATTTGCCAACATGACCCCTACCTAAGAGCAAATAAGTTTGTAGGCATATAGTTTAGTTTAGGATTCAGTATTAGTAGGTAGGTTTAGTGCCAGTGTTAGTAGGTGGGTTTGGTGTTAGGATCTAATGGATTACTAGCATCTACAATTGAAAGAAAAAATATTTTTTTCCAAGAGGATTCGCAACACCGGACACGTAAATATTTACCGAAAAATATTTAATCTTTTAGTGTTGTTAATTGCAAACCCCAAACCTAACCCTAAAGACTAACCCTAAATGACATCGTGTGTAATTAGATTTAATAAAATATAGTTTAATTTTAAAACTGTTTTAATGTTCAAGTTCTCTGCTTTCATTTGTTTGGTAATAAGTTAGCAGAAGCTTAAATAATTGTTAGAGTCCAATGATTAAATAATTACGTTTATCACCCGTTTCATCATGTGCATCAGCTCTACCAGTGCCCTCTGTTTTCTTTCAAAATGTTGCGAACCTAATCCAAACGATTACTAAGAATTGTCGATTCACTATTGCCTACGTAACTGTTCCGTTGGGCGTCTACTTGATCTTCTGTAAGAAGTCGGATGTTACTGTGTACAATTAGTTTTCTATAGATGTTAAGTCATTGACATTCCACTACAGTGCATACTCTATTTAGAAGGTAATACTAAATTAGATGTTCCCTACATAGGGCGGAAATATGGTAACCTGTTTATCTTAATTCGTGATCGAACAATTGTAAATTTAACAAATATGCACCTTTTTGTGACATACTGCTGTGATTTAAGTGATTTCTGAATTCTTGCTGTATAAATGGGGGTTGAATGGTAATCGTGCATCTTGTTTAAGCGACACTTGGAAATAAGGCAGAAAGGAAACAAAAGGCAAAACAGACGGGAAGGGCATTAAAGCTTGATAATGATTGAGCCAGTAATTTGAATGTACAGGCAGATTAACTAAAACAATAATCATCGCACAAGAAAAAGTCTACGAATGTGGAGGGTAGTTATAAGATTTTGATCTGAAATTTACACCGTTCAATGTTCGACATATGTGATCAATATTCACCACTGAATCACGTTCATTAACAAAGAACGAGTTTATGTTGCAAAATAAGTAGTCGATGTGTACATTAAATGATGTTTACATCATTAGGCTATGAACGTATTGATGTACCTACTTATGTAGTTCAATTGATAAATAATATCGACTGATATTTTTCTGAAAACTTATGTCCTCTGTTTGAACAATGTCAAGCTTAAGCTAATTATATTGACAAGCTGCCACGTTTTTCTTAATCAATCGGCTCTATTGATTCGTGTTGTTTTCTTTAGTGCGATACCCCGTTTCCTCTTCTCCTAACAAAGGGATAAACGACACAGTGAAGTAAAGACGTGTTATCTTTAGCGAAGAAAAAATAGTCAGACATCTGATTTCCTGGACAGAAAATCAACGTTAGTATCTGATATGAGACAGACTTTGACGAAATGAGATATACTAGTGATGGGATTATTTTATGAGCTGACACGTCGTTGAAGATGGTTTGATTAGGAATATTTCATTTTTTGTTTTGTTTCGTGGAGTCACACTCCAATGCTAGTTTAGGCTGATAGTCAGTTTCTGTTTGTTCCGCTTCTTATTCTGTGGCTGCATGGTGTCTGTCCGGAAAGTATCCATCCATGTTGTGTATCACAAGAATATGCTGCAACCTTATTGCGCATGTGTGAACATACACACTCTCGGGTGGTTACTCAGTCGGCAGTGAGGTGCCATCGAGTAAGCTTATGTGTGTGTAACCGTCGTATTCACAATGAATCGAGCGAGTCATTTTTCACGTGTCGTGCTGGGAATTTGGCAAAAGAGCATCACCAGGGTCTGTTAGCACGTCTTTCGGCTTTTTTTCCAAAGTTAATATCGCTGTTGAAAGGGGCGACATGTCAGACATTGTCTTCGGTATTTGCTGGGGCAGCCTGTAAAATTAGAGCAGCCAATGAGCAGATGTGTCGCTATTTCCATATATATCCATTTAGATTGACCCGGAAAGCAATAATTAAAACAAAAAATATGACACGAAAATGTTCTTATTCATAGAGAATAGAGAACGCATTCAACAATCCAGTCTAACGCATGTCAATGTGTTCTTGCCAATACAATACATATCTTTGTGAGAAAGAACTGACTTGTATAAAGAGTTTCCGTAAGGTCAGTAACAAGTTCTTTGTTGCAGACTTGGAACCTTGTCAGGACATCTCGGTTGCAAACGAATTGGCATCTAGCACTTGGAGAGTTAAGCGGATCCTTTCCTAAAACAGTTGTTCTCAAATTATTTTGAATAATATACCCTCTTTGAAATATTTTTTCAGACAAATATCTCATGACCAGTGCATCCAGTATCACACACAAATGAGTACACCCATAATATCTTTCCATAACTAGTTAATTGTCTTACAAACCAAAAGTAGCAGTATGTCATTATTTCTAGTGCAACATTACACAATCAAAACGGATATCATCTGGTATCATTTATGACCAAACTCTACATCACTGAAACTCTGTTGCCAAAAATATGAATATGTTGCCGTCCACAAATGAGTACGCCTTTATCTTCTAGTACTGCTTGTAGTCTTGTCGATTGCACAAACAGTCACTGGGATGTGTTTCCACCCCGACAGTATGCATTCTTTCCAATATGTCTTGTCGGATGGCTGTCTTTCTTTTACGTTTTGTTTCACTACATTCCACAAGTGCCCAATTGGATTTCGACATTCTGGATGCTCAAACACAGCTCTTTTCCCAAGTGGATGAGCGAAGGCAGCATGTTTGTTGTAGTATATTGATGTAACCTTCATCATCCGTCGATGAAATGCTACCCATCGGTGCCATTAGCGCTCATACAACCCCAGACCACTATCTTGTTTAACTGTTGATACTAAACATTTTCCAGTGGCATGACATTGCCAAACACTTTGGAAGCAATCGTGATGTTTGTTTGCTCTGACCACAGTTAGCTGCCCCCAAACTTTGAATCTTCAACGATCAAATATTCTGAACGGGCCTGTTTGTGTCTCGATTTCAGAAGCGGTTTCCCACGAGGTCGTCAGTCATGAAAGCCGGTCTTGTTCAGGGTACGTTTGATGGTTGTTGTTATTATGAACACTTCGTACTCTATGTATATTTAATTTTATTTAAATCCTCTATTAGACAAATAACCAATAATGGTTTAAAAATATAGCCACTATATAAATAAAATCACCTTGTGTTCGTGTGGGTGTATTCATTATTGGAGGACAACATATTCATATAGTCGGCAACATAGCACAACTGATATTCTTTAGATTAATACTTAAAAGATCCCACGACCCCCCTAAGTACTACTAAATACCCATGGGATATACACATATCCCCATTTGAGAAACAATGTGCTAACACATCAGGCATCAGATAAGAGAAGTCAAGTCTAGTTGTTTATTTATTATTAAAAAAAGATAATAAAATTATTTATCTAATCTATAATAATAAGATAAAACTATACAGCCTTGTGTAACCTTTTGCCTCTATCTTACAGTAGTTTGATATGTGTGTATTAAGGAGTTTATACTAGTATATTTTGCGCAATGAACACGAATTGCTATTTCCATCTAATAATTCAGTAGAAAATAATTAAATTTAGCGTATCCCCTAAGAAAATGTGTATCAGTCGATACACATAAAATACAGCAGACCTGAAAACGTTGCCAGTATATTTATCACGCTTTCACTGTAAACATTCTTGATTATTAAGGCAGACAATCAGAAGATATAATGTCTGCATAATCATAAATATTTCAGTACTTGGTGATTCGATTAACCATTTCGAGATCCATATGTCTTTATGTCTGTTATAAGTAAGCAGAGACAGCACCGATAAACTTACAAGAACATCCCTCCGGTATAGAACAACCAGCAAAAACACATACAATAAGTTCTATAATATTAGAAAGTATAGTAACTAGTTGAAAATCTCATTTGGTATTCTGAAAATGCTTCAGTGTGTTATACTTATTTATTTTTCCTTGTATTCATGAATTGTTGTAAAGATTATTGCATGTTTTCTACATTAGAGATCATTTGTTAAATAACTATTCGAAAGAGAATACCGGAACTACGAATCAAACAGGAACAATTATATCTCTGGAAGGAAAATTATATGTTCAGATATATTTTCTCCCACAGTGATATAGAGCAATGTATTAAGTTTCAAAAAGATTTTCATCTGAATGTGTCCTTATGTGACATTAGGAACATTTATGTTTCATTAACTTCTTAAAAAAAACATCGCCTTTGATTTAAATTTTTTTAAATGTCAGAATTGGCGTATTTTACTATAATGATTCTAACATTGGAAATCGAAAGTAAGCAACATTTTCAGCACATCATGCTTTTATTTTTTATGTGTTTTGTTTATTTGTATACAGGTAAAACAGCTACTCAAACAAAAGATGGTTATAGAAACGGTATTATGAATCATCAACAGGCAAGATTTCCGAACACTGATTTACAATGAACACAATCTCTGTCAGCAATCAGTGCAATTGTGTATATAGGATTTGCTTTAGCAAGTCTCTTTATTTGTCTTTATAAAGTATAGTTATTTACTAAGCTTAGTCAGCCACAGCACGGCAGTAGTGAGCGACCACTACACCATGAATCGGTCTGCAAGAAGGGCGTGCTAATCATTGCCAGACACGTATATATTAGCTGAATCTATATCTGAGATGTTATTAGCTGAATATCTATCTGACATTAGTTGACAGGGAAGGAGATTGTGTTGACAAATGAATAGTTATTGCGTAAAATGAATGCTCTTTCTAATATTAGACCGCGACAATATTGATATACTTAGTTAATAGAATGGGTGTAATATCTTATCAGAATCGCGCATATTTTTGGTGACATTAAAAAGTCATTACAACTTGGCTCGGAAGATTTTACCCCTCCGTCGTCCCGTCAGATATTACACCTTCGGATTACCATTTATTACGGTCTTTAAGAATTCTCTTGAAAAGATATTCAATTCCTAGAAGGAAACTAAATCAGTTGATCGCTGAGAAAGGTAAAAGATTCTTGTAAAACGTATTTATGGGGTTGCCTGAAAGATAATAAATGATATTGAAACTAAACGGAAATATTTTGTTCAATAAAGAATAAAATATATGTGTGTTATGTTTACTTAGTCAACCGAAAGAACATTTTAGACAATCCAATATTTGATGCACACGTTAATACACAGCAAGGGAAATGATAATGAACATACGAGAGATTAGTGGAGCGAGGCAAAACATCTCATTATTATATTTAATACGTGACAGGCATGAGGCGCCACCAATACCTAGTGGCTTGGTAAATGTTACGGATGACCCAGCATGGTGCCCCGATCACCTACTAGGTCAGGTTGTACTGCTAATGGAGCTTGAATCGCATTATGTTTAACACATAAAAGACGCCGCCAATAATCCCTATTAACTCGAGGAATGCAACCTAGAATGGTACCCTGCCAATATGCTAGGTTATGATATAAAGCAGATTATATAAGGAACAGCAGATATATTAATAGAGCGGAGCTTAAATCTAATTATTGTGTTAGCACGTAAACACATGCGATAATAATCCGTATTGACTCTGGAAATGCTACGAGGGACGCAAAATGGAACCATATGATTCACTAGGTCATGGGATAAAGCTAAGTACATTATAAAGAACAACACATATACATCTCATTATTTCTTTAGCATGTAATAGACATGAGGCACCGTCAAGTAGGCCCCATTGACCCCATGATATTGCTGGCCGATAACTCGGTATTACTTATATACACACATCATCGCCTTCTGTGGGTGAAGACCGACAATTGGCACGGTTAGCAGTAGTTAATTCCGCTTGCCCCATTATCTCTTGCGTTTCACGTTGTTGTAAAGTATCCACTCTTTATCGCCACTTGCTACCGGAATTACACTGTAATGCCATATCAGAATTGTCATTCGGAAGGCAAAGGCCAAAAATCATAATCGACGCGAAATTGGAAATGTATTCCTATCTTATAAAATAGCATCAATGGACAACATACTGTTGACCTTTTGTGTTATAAAAGCTTTTAGTTGGAACGAAGATGATTATGGAAACGTCAGCAGCCATTAACTTATCAGGAGTAAAAGAATGGTAATGACAAAATAGACGTTATAATGGTATGTAGACATAATAATGCAGATATATAGCTGTATATATGTCCATACACACATGCACACTTATAGATACATACGCAGACATGTATACACACTTACATACATATGCACATATACACCTGTGTGTGTGTGTGTGTGTGTGTGTGTACATTAGATTGATGTAATAGCAAAAGTTCCGAGTATCTTTGACAAAATGTTTCATTTGTATAAGTTCATAGCATCAATATTAAGTTATCAAAATATCCTACCTGGCGTTCCGTTAAATCTAATATTACATCATTAAATAACAATTTTGGCTTTGAGGAATACTTCAAAGAATCGTCTGGTGTGTTGAAACTAGTATCAAAGAGTGTTGCGTGCAGCAGAACAGGTGATAGTGTGACAAGTCTGGAGAATACGACATATGTAGAAGTCATATTCACATGATCGTTTGCTGTGTCGCATTTGTAACTTAAGAACGAGTATTATCATGCAGCAAAATCACCGGGCGACTGCTTTGCTAGAACGAGCTGACCCAGTCATCTCTATATTTGCTTCAAGTTCACTTTTCGCTTGAAATGTCCATTTATTCATGTAATATAGATGAATAGCTATCTATCGTTGCATACGTATCTCAGCTCAGTTCATTGGCATTAGAAACACATCATTTTTAATGCCAATGGACTGTAACTTGATACGCGTTTGAAACGTTTCCAGTAAATGCGTCAGATTAATTATTTGGCAGTTTTCTGTGTGTTGTATACGAATGAATAATTATCTACAAATGTTATGCTCATCTGAAAAAGGAGGATTTCGTGATGTAATCTAAGAAACGGAAAACAATCTTTCCCCCCGAATTAGTTCTGCTTTATTTCATTGCTTAGAAATGGAATCAACAATTGAAACGATTTAATTCAAACACTGTTTTTTTTATACTTTTTATTACATATTACTAGTTTTTACCTTCAGCCTAATTTTAGTTGTTTTTATACAACGTATTAATTCGGACCACTGTTTCTATGGCAACAAATAACAGCGTAATCGGAAATAAAGAGTAAGCCTTCGTTGAGAATCGACCTAGAGTCGGTTGTAGGGAATGAGTTTATAAGTGTAAATCAGCTTATGCTAATCCATGAGGTCTTCGTGGTCGATTGGTAAAAGCAGCTAGGCGTAAACTATTCACCCTCTGACAATGCGGGTGTGCATTCGTTATTTATTGCCATAGAAACAGAGGCCCGAATTAATAAGTTGTATACAAACAACTAACATTAGGATGAAGGTAAAAACTAGCATTAACGGTGTATTCCATTAATACAGCCAATCCATGGGAGACAAAATGATTTCACTCGAATCATTATTAATGCACCCATTTATAAAGGGATCAGTCATTGCATTCTTTCAAGATTTCATTATGTCTACTTGGTGCTGCACTGTTTCTTTATCTTTCTATGTTGCTATATCACGAATAAGTGAGAAAGGCACTGATCGAGCAACGTCTTGATGCAGAAACCCAGGCTTCCACCGCTATCCGAAAGTAGAATTCCTATGACAAAAAGATTCCGTAGCCGGACCTATATAAAGCGGATAAGAAATTACCATTGATATATATGGAAACATATGTGAGCGTTCCAAATGGTGATGATGGTATGTTAGGCTGGGCTGCCGGAGGTTGGAGGGTAGGAGGTACAGGACACTGGTGTAGGTGAGACAACATGCAAAAGAGAGCGTAAAGTGAACTTTCAGAAAGCGGGGTATAACTGTATATCAATTTAAAATGATAATAAATGTGAAATAAAAATAATCAGATTAATATAGTAATGTATTCTGAAGATTACCCTACGATTAAAAGCTGTCTGGAATACGCCAACTGCGTCCTCTCCAGAGGGGTAATAACCCCACCACCCATAGGCACCACCTGCTCATTCACCAAAGACGCAACATTCTATTTAAAAAAAACGTTTTAAATTTATAAAGGGATCAGTCATTTCATTCTTTAAAGATTACATGATTTCTATGTGGGGCTTCACTACTCTGTTTTCATATCACGATTAAGTGTGAATGCCATGTTTTGATGCAGAAACCAAGGTTTTCCCCGTTATCCGAAAGTAGAAATGTCCTATAAATTTCGTAAGCCGGAATGCCATAGAGCGAAGAAGCAATTACCATTAATATATATGGGAACATTTGCCAGCGTCCCCAGACCCTCGAAAATGGTAATGATAGTATGTTAAGCTATGTTGTCGGAGTTTTGAGCAGAATTCCGATGTGTAGGAGAGTGAGAAAGAGAGTTCCAGCTGCATATGTGAAGGCTCGTTGCTAATCAAACGGTAAAGGCAAAACCCACCGTAAAGTGACCTTCTGGTAAAAGGCCATCAACTTAAAATAATAATAAGTTTGTAATATTAAAAATCAGATCAATACAGTAATGTATTCTGAAAATTACCCTACCATTAAAAGCTGATGTTCTTCATATAGATAAGTCCATTAAGTACGATCGCATATATCTACTCTTACAGCATGGACTAAAGGCTTAATTATATCTATCAGTATGTTCTTAAGCTTAGCTTAGTCTGGTACAAGGCTACATGTGATTGGCACCCATTGAGAATCAAATACATTACAGTAGTAATGGACTGTTAGGCTAGCTTGCTAAACATTATACCACGGCTGGGCGCCTATTATATTTATGTTATCATATGACTAAACATTCAGCCGGATGGATTAATTCGTATCATTAAAAAGTGATTCGCATATATATTTGATAAAAACTTGCAATAAAATAATGAATTCACAACTACGATGTTATGTTTACTTTTTACGCCTTCAGCATTGAATAGAATCTCAGGAAGAGAAGATATTTTGGGGTGAATCATCAACACTGATGTTGAAATATAGCTACGTCTGTTTCCTATAATGTTTTGTCTCATGTATTCGACAGCTTAATGTTCAATTATTAATCATATTCTGAGCCGAGATACGTCCCCTGATAAAATGTTTAATGCTAATCAGATCATTGCTTGAGAGCATTCCAGAAATTGAATACTGATTAAATCAACGACGCAGACTTTTCCTAACACTTAATCTAACATTACATTATCGATAAAGTGCAACATTTCAGAAGGGGATAATCACCCACAGGACACAACTAGCTTTTACATATATAATTATGATTAATGCTACAATGTTTTCAGGAACGGCATTATTATGTAACAGAGCGAAATAGATCAGATGCTCTAACAAAAGAATTCCACAAAATATGTTTTTCTAGTTCAATGAATATATGAATTCTGACTAATGATAGAACAGGGTTTTGCAAAAAAGAAAAAAAATATATTTTACAACATAACGTCCCTCTTTATCAATGCACTTAATTCAGTGGTAAATATTAATCACATAGATCGAACATTATCCCGTGAACGTTTGAAATCAAATTCAACTAAAAACTAAATGTTAGGCTATGTTTACCCTATATAAACATGAACACCTCTAAAACTCACCTTTATTTTATGTTGCTTTATGAACATATATTGCTCCTTTTTAGCTTCATCAGAGTGAACTCCTAAAATGTGTCGAAGAAAAAACTATCTAGGAATTGACTCTAATGAAGCCCCCTGCCAAAGAGGAACGAAATATTAGAAAAATGTTGCATAGTGATGTAAATTTAGAATATACTCTTAATGTTAGATATGTGTTGCAGATGTGAATTTCTGTGGGACATTATCAAATTGCAACATTGACTGGAGACTCGAAATTGTTTCGTTGTGTTTTATTTTGTAAAGCGATGTTAGAACATGTTTCATCGTAGGATGTCCTAGATAAATATCATATCATCTGTCGAATGTTGTTCAGTAGACATGAATAGTCCAAGAGGACATGTTCAACATGAACTTTCGTGATGGCTTGGAGATTCCAAGCGGGATTAAGATCAGGTGGATTGTCTGGCCACCTGCCAAATCCATATTTTCAGGAAATAATGCACTGCAAGAAAAGGAGACAGTTATTTACTCCACAAGAAATGACAAATATGTATGTATATATATATATGTATGTTTGTTCGTAGCTTGCGTGGTGTGCACAACCCACATTGGAAACGCCAAGAAAAACTAATAGAACTACATGCACCATTGTCAATACTCTTTGGTTTCATCATAAGCAGTATGCACACTGATATTGGAGCGAAACACCCAGCTTCACAAATGGTTTTATTATGCGACACCCTCTCTCTTTCATTTGAATACCATCACCACAGTGATAGACATGCTCTATTTCCAACGCGCCCCATCTATGAATTAATTCATGAATGCTTATGACTGTAACTCAATTTATGTAGCTATGTAAATTAATGCATAACCATATTTTCTGAGTAACTAAAAGAAAATCATTGCTCCATCTGATTAGATATAGAAAATATGCATTTTAAAGTCTTTCGGCAAAAACAGAATCGTAAAATAAGCAAAGTTTTATTTTTTCTAGGAATATCTGTAATCTATTTATACAATTGTATGTCGTTGATTTGTATAATACTTTTGATCGTATTCTGGATTTATATTTAATTATTAACGGGCGATTAAGTCGCTGTTCCTATGCCAACAGCATATTTGGCCATATATCTACGCTTCCATGTTCCTCAATGACACATCGAACTATAAACATTACGACTGCTTTTACTTTTTAGTTGTAAATTGCAAATCAGATATTCATGAAAATAAAGCGTTCGTCTTCTTTGCTCAGAGATAGCTTGACATTGTAATATGTTATCGATGGAAAATTGGGGTTTGAGCCAAATAAGAAGAACAGTCCAATTAAAACTGATGGAATTCTCAAGTTCCTTAACTGACATTAATACTTTGTCTAGTAGGCTGAAAGAGTGCCGAAACTTCTCTTCATCATCATGTTCCCTCATTGTGTGTGCCTTTAGAGTGTCCTTACATATGTTGATAATGTTAGCATATCAAAAGCATGAACTTTTTATTTCTCATTTTCGTATGTATCTGCATGGTAGATACATCCAACATCGTCTCAATCTTTAGCCATGCATTTAGAGAGAATGTTCTTCTTTCATTTCAATGTAGACACATTCTGAATGGAAAGATCAGGCAGTCGTGTTACATGGGCTATATATTCTAAATATTGTCCTTCGCAAAAATCAGGTATTGACATTGTTTTTGTTATTGTTCGTAGGTTTTCCTTTCAAGAGTTTCTACTACTTCTGTATTGTGTTTAGGAGCGTTTCTTCTTTTATAGCCGAGAACCCATGCACCACGCTCTCTAGTTTAAGCCTTTAATTTTGTTGTCATATCCCACAAACACATACCTCTAAAAACAACTACGAACTCAATTCTACCCAGCATTCTGAGCGAATAGTCGTGACCACGCTAGGACTAAATGGTAGTCTGTGTCCGTAGAAAATATAGTTTGGATACTTCGTGATTGCTACCATATTTTATTATGGGCACTTTGTCTTATATATCTGAGATGTACACAGCTATATCAGTCTCCCGACAACCCAAAACACAGAGACTCTGCGGTCAAAAGTGACCATCCAGTAAACATTATATTATAACAAGCATGTTGCCCTTAAGGAATAAAGAGACTATTTAGGAATGAGGCGCCACTTCTGCCTAGGATCAGAGTATCTGTGTACTTTGCCAAGAATGAAAGTGTCAGTTTCTGCCCTCGATTGGGACGTAGTAGTTGTACTCAGTGATAAGCGATTCCCAATGCCAGACTCTCGAAAAATGGTAGAATCTACTTGCTAAATTAAGTATTTAGTTTCTGATATCATATTGTTATATTCAACACCAGCGCATAAGAACGACATTATTTAAGTAACCGATTAAAGTTAAGAGAAAAGCAAAAGAATAGGTATATTTTTCAAAAGTAAAGGCATTGTATGGAAATGTTTGAAAATTAGGAATAAAACTCCGTTTTATCAGTATAAACATAAATAGAAAAGCTAAAAACTTTAAAATCTGTAAAAAATATAATATGTCAAGAATTATACAAGGTATTCTTCATTGCAAACACGCATCTCGCCTTTTCTGTGAGTCCAACAATTTTATTAATATTTGTACACACATCAATACAAATATACGCGCACGTGTCATCATCATCATCATCAGCAGCAGCAGCAGCAGCAGCAGCGCCATCTACTTACATGCCGATCTAAACTGTGCTAACCACTGCCACGTCTTACCGGCACACTTTTATATCTCGTCCATCCATCTTATGTCTGGTCTTTTCCTACTGTGTTTTCTGTTCCATGGGCGCCAATCAGTTACTCTATCCCCCCATATATTGTCATCTCTTCTTGCTAAGTGATCAGCCCATCTCTTTTGCTGCTTACTTATTGGTATAATATCCTTCACTCTAGTCCTCTCTCTGATCCATGTTGATCTTTTTCTAGCATTGCTCTTTCCATGGCTCTCTGGGCTATTCCTAGTTGGTTTTCAGCTTGTTTTGTTAATTTCCATATTTCGCATCAGTAAGTCATGGCTGGTATTATGCAACCGTTGTATATTTTACGCTTTCGGCACATTGACAGACTATCTCTATCTAGCTGTATTACCTGCCCTAGGTAGATGTATTCATCAAACTCTTCCAGAGCCTCTCCTTCTATATTCATGGCCTTTTTCGGGACTTTAACGTTGAATATTACGCTTGTCTTTGTTCTGTTCATCTTTAAGCTTACCTTTTTACTATCCTTATTTAGATCAGTTAACCTGTTTTTTTTAATTCTTCGGATGCTTCCGACGTCATGTAAATGTCATCAGAGAATCGCAAGTACCTCAAGTATTCTCCATCTATGTATATGCCCACTCCCTCACAGTCAGTTTTCGGAAAGATGCTCCCAAGGCTCGCTACAAATAGATTGCAAATAATAGAATATCATAATGCCATGAAGCCTCAAATTTAACAAGGCCCTCTTTAGTCAAGGTACTGGTATATTAATCTATAAGAACACACTGTGACACCGGTTTTACATACACTTTAATTTAATATTATATTTTATCCTTGATTGTAACACGGGTCTATCTAAGGCACAGAGATAACTTCACTGGAACACTAATAGTAACCGACACAAACATGCGATACATAACAAACTGCAAACATTAAATGTAATGGTACAAATTAAATAGTGAAAATATTAAACCAGATACAATCCTACTATGGTAATACATAATACATCAATTCTACTATGATGCTAAATAATACAACTCTACCCTGATATTGAAAATGGCTAGTTGTACTGCCGTAAGCGTGGTATCCTTTGCACCGTAATTATACTTATTGGAACCAAAGATTTGTTCGCTTGTCCGAAAACAAGAAAAAGTTAATAAACAAATTAAAAATATGCCCTTGTCTGTAATATTTAATGAAACATGTATGAAAGAAAGATTGCTACCAACGTACAGTATATATATACTGGGCTGTCGGCTGGGACCTAGAATACGCCAATTGCATCCCCTGCAGTGGGGTAATACCCCACCCCCCACAAACAGGCGACACCTGGTTTTGCATCAATGTCACAAGTCTCTGGTTTAAAAAAGAAATAACATTTCCCCAAGTCGCAAGATTCTAATTTAAAATAAATAGATAACCTTTTTACTGAAGTCGTAAGGCACTATGTTGTTTGTCGTTACAACTTCGTAGTTTTAAAATCTTTTACTCAAACATTGTATTTAGATTCATTATGAGTAGTTTGCTCACCTTTGCTGTTTTTGTTTTTATTGCAACGTTTTTCGCGTTGGAATTTCATGCGTTGGAATTTAATCTGATTAAAACTGCCGCGAGATAAATTTTCCATCCACATTCATGTGTTACGTGATTGATTTTATTATCCGCGAAATCATATTGCCCACCATTTTGTATTAATCTTTTAAAAAGCATTTTAAGTATATCTGCTGCTGTTTAAAGATTAAGACATACTCGTAACCAAATGTTTGTTTGTTATTTATTTGAGCGGAAAATTAGATATGTTTCTGTTTAAAACATCAAGCTGATCATCAGGAAGAGAAGTGTAATACCGACAGACTCCAATGAAATGTGGGTCATGGCTGATTAGCTTCGCAGCAAGCGCTCTGAGGCTAACGCGTGGCCGCTGACTTGCTGTTCTAAAAGTGACCCTTATTTATGCGTGATGTGTGCTATGGCTAGCCTGCCCCCTTTCGACTCAAATCATTATTTCTTTATTTCTTTTTCAACACATCTGTTGTTGATCAAAGTGTCATTACTACGTCCACTTGCGGCAACTTCCGTTAATTATAATAATAAATATGTATTTGATCCGTGTTAACTTGTTTTTTAAAACATCTTATCAATATGCCATTGCTCTCTTCGTAAAATTCCAGACGGTGTGAAATTGACGCCATAGTAGTCAATTTCAAAACGTACTTAATGTTTACAGGGTCGCCACCCATTCCTATCGATACTTGACCTATGAGCTTCTGTCTATCACGGGTCTCCTTTAACGAAAATGTTCATTCACATACACAGACTGATATATACCGGCACGTAAATGCATACACATGCATACATACGTACACACACACATATATATATATATATATATATATATACGCATACATACATATATACATACATATATATATATATATGTGTGTGTGTGTTTTCAATCTTTCACACACACACACACACACATTAAAATGAATGACGGAAGTTTAATTAAGACGAACTTAATTTAAAGGCCACGCATCGACCATAACGTAACATAACGACCATAACGTAACATAACACTTGAATGTATATGTTGCGAAAATACATTCGGAGCTTTCCCAGATGAAATATAATGAAAGCAGATTCGGTAAAATGGAAAAATATACAACTTTATCCTAAGCCAAAGTATGAAAAATGAGTTGCATTGTTAATTACAATTTAATTTAAAGATATTTAATGATATACAGTGTGCCACTAGAACAGTTTATGAAGCGAAAGCCGTAGTTTGTAAAACATGGACATAATAACAAATCGGTTGCTGAAACATATCGGCTTTGCACAGAAAAAGAACAATCCTGTTATCGATGGAAATAATTAACGCAAAGCAAAGAGGTGTTAATTTATCAGATTGAGCGAGTGAAAAAGATAAAATCTTTACACTGGGAATTGTATTGCTTCAGTAATTGCCTAAAAAGAATCTGTGGAATATCAGACGGATATTTTTTCTGTCATTGTATCGTTTACGCTGTTCCTCTGTCTACTAAGAAAACAAGCAATATCCAAGAACACATTACAGACCAGACACCTTGTAAAATAATCTGTGCTAAATTTGATAAGATCAGTAAATGCTAACTATATTGATAGGTTGTTTTGCAAGTTTGCAGACGTTGTGTTTTCTTTTACTTTTTACACTTAATACTTAATACTTAATACTGAAAATGCTGGTTTATATTGTTAATATAAAGAGGCTATCAATTTCATAAAATTAATCACGTTAGCAGAAGTAAACAAGTTAAATGCGGACAGACCTGTCAACTTCGTAAGTATAATATCACATTTTACCATTGAAAAATACATTAGTAAATACAATAAACGGACAGTTGTATCTTCCATAACATACTTAGACTTGTTTATAATGTATAATGACGGTGGATTTTACACGTGATAATGACTGAAAATAAACATGAATGATATTGGAGATAAGGTGTATAACCCTACTTAAAACACTGACACCACAAGTCATAATTGCCGCAATCAATGGCATGCAAGACGACCATATTTCAGCAGGGAATATGGAAGAAAAGAATGCATTTCCTTGAATTTATCTCATTGTTCTTTCAACCCTTCCTCATGGTCTGGCCAATGTCGGGCTAGACAAAAGAGTTTACGCCTAATTGAAGTGCCATTTCAGGTGGGGGGTATATGCTGTTAAATATGGTAATTTGCTATTAGTGATCTGACACCGGTGATTCTCAAACTGTAAAGAAAATATTTGAATCTAAGTAGCAGTGATGTGACAATCATTGCTATTATGTAGATTATCTTTTCTATAAAAGTACAGTAATCCTTTGTAAATTGCATATATATATTTACTTTATAAGCATGATTGCACATTCTACAGAATATAATTATTTTCGGAAGATTTCAAAGCGGGAATAGAACAAGTGTGTGAATACCCATTGGATTCGAACTTCTATTGCAGATATTAAGATAACATTCATGATTACCGTCTCTACTATTTACTTTTACGGTACGTAATAAAGCCGCAACTCACAAACTTGTTTGGAGAAACTTTCCTCATTTTCTGAAAGGTAATTGGTAGTCAAGGTATGAATTATGAGAATCAATATATAAGCGTTGGAAAAGCGGATACAAAAACAATGAGTAATCGTGAGGCCCGGAAAGACATTATAGAGCAAAATAAAATCTAAGTAAGTAAATAAAATGTTCCAGGCATGGCACAAGTATAAAAGGCGTTAAAAATATCATCAGTATAAGTATCAGTTATATTTCAGATAAGTTTTTAGCCAGTTATGTCTTCCCAGTGTTGATGCCAGTGGCCATGTTGTTATGGTGCCATGGCGGTCGACCACATATTAAGGAATTGCAGATAAATACCATCTTCAATCAACTTTTCCTTGGGCTATTTTTACGTTGGTTTTCGAAACTCATCAAAAAAGGTTTTTAAAAAATGATACATTTTAGCAAAAAGATAACATTCAGGAAATATCATATTTTCTGATAGTCAAGTTTGTCTTGTGGCAAAATTCTACTTGACGTATTTTATATTGATTTTTACAAACATAAAATTCAAGTACACATAAAATGAATATATGATATTTTTGAGATATTTAGAGTAGATATCAGCCATCGCAATTCATTAAGTTCTATGTGATTTCGATTATTCGTTTTGATTTGTATATTTTATTCAAATTAGCCCTAAGTAATACATCTATATTTATCTATATACCGATTATCAATTTCAATTTTCTCTGAAAAATTAAAGTTTAAAAATGATACACCTTTTTCATAAGTGTTTGCTATACTTAAAATTTAATGTTAAAGATTTAATGTTAATGTAATCATTCGGCAAACTGTGGGTCTTTTGTCGTAAATATGAGCATGTCTTAATGTTCTTGTATATTGTTACATGGAAGTGAGATACAAACAAACAATACTTACCACACAGTTTCACTTCTACACGTCTTTACATTTAGTAGTAGTAGTAGTAGTAATCATAATCGCCATAAGTTGTTGGAATTTCTTGGAGGATACATTGAACTTACTGGGCGTAGGTGTAAACAAACACTATCGGACAAGGGATAATGTAGTTATATGAATACGTTTGCATTACTCATGTTGGTTATCTTACGTAGCCAGATCGATAAGCAAGCTATCCCTGTCAGACAGGCTCCGGAGTATATGGAACGTGAGTACAAACCTCGCTGGAAGCTTTTAATGTTTTTTTTTTATTTCCGATCTATGCTGCTTATTTAATGGTTGAAACATGTAAAACGACCTGAGAGTTCCGATAAAATGAAACACACAAGATGAGAGATAAAACTAGTTAGAATTTATAATGACATCTTACTCTTTAAACAGTTAACGAACACCTTTACCTCGCATCGTATAGATGGTCTAAAAAAACAGAGTATAATCTTTTACGGTAATCTTTAATTCTTTATAGTAACCTGAGTTAAATACGCTACCACGTGCCAAAGTAAACAGTTATTATCGTCTCCAAAAAGTAGATCTGTCTGTGAAATTAGCTTTTGAACATGGCCGAATGTAGGAAAACGTAAAATAGAGTAAATTCGAAGTTACTAATAAACCCATTTTCTTGTGATAGTTCAAGCTTTCTAGAAGTTTACATTAAACAACAACAATAGCAATAATACTAATCCGTTGCACTTATTTAATTAAGTTAAAATCCATTTTGGTTGAATTGAATATGTTTATGCTTATACCAGCTATTTATATATGTTGCCACTATACATTCAGAATGTCACCATGCTAAATATAACGGAATTATATACGGTGGAATTATATAAATATGTAACTATATTCTAATCAAAAGTATGATAAACATATTTGCTATAGTGATAATCAGTGTTAAAAAAGATAGTCAAGTGGTCGACATGACAAGTTAATGCGGACAATGATTGACATACAGTGTATCACGAGAACGGTTTGTGAATCGAAAGACGTTCTTGGAAAGACAAGAAAGCAAAGTCACATCTCGTGTCATGTCGCATTAGGCAATGATTCTTGTCTCCATTTCCCGAACGACCAATGGAAACCCAATTGGTCGTGATGCTAGCCCGACGCCCAACCTCCTGCGATTTAACCAGAGATAGGTGGTAGATTCATGAACACAAACTGTCCCAATAGTAGTCTGGATTCGGTTCACCGATTCCATTCTCGATTCCGTCAACCGTTGAGCCACCCCCACTTCCTTTGCAAGACACACATACATTAACAAATGGGTTCCTGAAAAACATTCGCTTTGTACAGAAAGGAGCACTAATTATGTTATCGATGGAAATAAAGAAGGCACATCGAAGACGTGAAAAAGATGAAAGCTTGACACCGTGAACTGTCTTGTTTTAGTAATTACTTTCAGCCATTTCAAATAATCCGTGTACTATCAGATGGTTAATGTCTAATAGTTTATGTTGCTTTTCTGTCTACCTAGAAAGCAACACCTATCCACCAAAAATATCCATTGACACATTAGGCAATGATTCGTGTCTTACGGACGAGACATCATGTGAAAAATATAACCGATAATAATCTAGGTGCCATATTTAATACGACCAGTAAATGCCAACAATATTGATGCGCTGTGTAAGGTGTCTGGTCCGTGAATAGTTTTTAGGCCTTTTTAAATGTTATTTTTGTGTTAATTCATAAAATATTGTTTAATACATTGTTAATATCGATTTATAGGATTATTGGCGTTATCACACGGTAGATAAGTTAAATACAGACATAATAATCAACTTCGTAACTCAACATAATCATTGTTAGTAGCAGCAGCAGTCATCATAATTCAATTGTTGGATAAAGGCCATTCCGTCCATGCCGACAGTGAACGTGCTAACATATGCCATCTATTACCGACACACATTTATATCTCATCTCTCCATCGTATGTCTGGTTTCCTCATACTGTGTTTGCTATCCTTTGGGTACAAATATACTAACCATTTGCACCATGTGCTATCTTTCTTTCCTCTTATATGTCCAGCCCATCACCATTGTGGTCGCTTAATTTCTTCAATGCTATAGGTTACTTTGTTCTGCTCTTGAATCCCTGTTGATCTTATTTCCATCTTTTAAGTTCTAACTAGCATTGCCGTTTCCACTACTCTCTGTGTTGTTCTATGTTTGCTGTCAAGTGATTTTGTTGTAGACAAAGGGAAACAAAACATCATATGTCAACACTGAGAAAAATAAAAATAGGAAGGTCTTTGGAGATCAAGTTTTTTTATCAAGCTTTAACAGATCTGCATTTGAACATTGATATCAAGATGTATGAGTAACTTCCTGTTAATGACCTTATACCGGTGCTCATGGAAGTGTAAATAATGTATGTAAATCTGAATAGCAATGACCTGATCATCATTGCTGTTATATAGAATATATAGGGTATCAGATAAATAATGTTTCTGTTAGCTTGTTGCTCCTGTTCTTTATTGTCGAAATTGGTATTTTCTTTTATAGTTCGAACGTTGACACAGATTATCGGATCAGTCTACAACGGGATGGGTATTTTTCATTTTTCTCCACCAATGTCGATTAACATTTTCTTTTTCTCGCCGAGAAAGACCTGAAATTCTTGGACTGTGTGTTAGTAACCACCAAGGAAACTAACACCTAAACCCTGGCCCCGGTGGCGACTAACGAAATAATCTGCGAATATCAATTCCGAATGGTATGGGAAATGTTGGTCTAAAGTCCTTATGTATTACATTACGTTAAAACAAGCTCACTAATGGCAAGAGACAGATGATACTATGTGATATTAAATAGACCAACTGAAAATGCCAAGAAGTCTATTATGCAAGCTGGTCGGTGTTTTGATGGCCATGTTCACTATTAGCTGCTGGTCTCCCATGAACCTGAGGAAAACATGTACTTAAACATGGCATTTAAATCAACATATTTCTTCAATGTTGGCTTGTTCCACAAGGTTTTTATCTTTCTTTCTATTTCCTCTATGTTTTCTTCCTTACTTTCTTTCCGTGCTTCTTTTGTTTTTATTTTCCTTTTTTTTTACATCTGCCAACGAAATCAGAAAAGGTATATGTATTCACTCGTGTCTGTCCGTCCACACAATAGCTCTAAAGGTTCTCAATGTAATCCAATGGTGTTATGTGGAAAGGTGTGATTTGGGCTAAGGAAGAATTGATTACATTTTGGGGCTGATTGAGGGATCTCTTTAATAGTTATCTCCCCTGCAACGTAGGTTTATATCAACTGATTTCCATTCAGTCTCTATTGGCAATGTAGTTGGCAGAGCTACGCACTCTCTGAGTATGTTATACTCAAGTTTATTCTGTCTGCCCTTTGATTGTTGTGTAATCTTTTCTCTTTCTCAGATAGGTGTCATTCTTGAATGTATTTCTTTAAGCATATCATTCCATTTAACCTCCATCTTTTTAATACACACTATTTGTTTTTATTTAACCATGTCACTTATTTTAATCTCAAACCTAAGAACTATATATATTTTAATCGGTATAGTCGATTTACTTACTCCCCACTGAAAATATGTCTTCGTACAGAAAAGAATGAAGGCAAAACTCTTTTTAAAATCAATTGGTCTTTAAGGAATTTAAGTAGACCATTAATTGGAATAGCACATTTTCATTAATAATCTTATCAGAAATACTGTTACAATTTCAATAGAATATAGAACAATCGAAAATGTTAGCCTTATATTGCTCCTTAGTTTATTAAAGTGGCCACAAACAGACAGCCTATGAGGTTCTCAATAAACATTCAACAGGAATTTAATATTTCACTGCTGTGTGAAAACTGCCGCTTTATTATCATAATGAAATAATATTTCGTCTCAGATTTCGCCCAGCTGATGCGAAGTAGAGACGCCACTACTATAGCATCAATAATAACATGTCTATCCATCTATCTATATATGTTATAAAATAAAAATGGAAATTGGTCATAACACATGAACATGTTTTGCGTTACAGATATGTGGATTTGACTTATTATCTGTCATTGTAATGTTGTTCAGTTAGCAAAAAATACTGACTGTAACATATGTTTCCCTCATGTGATATAGAGCAGCCAACGCATCATCAGCCATGTTGTATAATTTATTACTGTTGTTTTTGCTTTCAAATGCACGCATATTCTCCTAAATGTATTTATCATTGTGTGAAGTAATTCATTTTGTGCATTGCAGTGTTCATAATTCAATAAGGCATCCTATTCGGACATATTTTATTTAGATAACACGTGATGCATGGCATCTGCGTGTGATTGTGTGAAAACCGCCGTTCATATATTCAGTTATGTGTATGCGTGCTGTGAAAAATAGTAAAAATATGAAATGATCATAACAATAATAACATTATAACTATAAATAATAATACTAACATACCTGGTTGCTGAAGGTTCAAACTACATTCCTACCTCCATTTCCACCCAAGCTGATTATTATTTGCATTGTACATGACAAATACATTCGTAAACATATAATATTGTCAATTTAGCTCAGTTGGTAAGCGGGTCGCCTACCAATAATTTGGTCGTGATTTCAAATCACGATAGAGATACGTTAATGTTGTATAACGGTTTGGTTTAATGTGTTGTGATAGACAACAAGTGAATAGTTTACTCCCCTGAATTAGGTGGGGATTAGTTATAATGCGGAGTACTTAGTTTGATCAGTTTCTGATATATTAATTAAATTTAGCGAATAGAAATGTACTAATTGATTTGGATTAATTCAATTAGTTCAAATTAGATTAAAAACGTTTCTGTTAATCCCCAGGTGATCATCAGGATATTGGTTAATAAAGGAAGCGATGCTTATACTGCTGTCATCAAGTGGGAAATATCTCTAGTTCGCATTCTTTTTCGGCTTGTATTAATACGGGCTGTAATTTATCGCAATTTCTAGATAGAATATAGCTCGAAAATCAACGATTCTCTGTCTGAGCCATCGTGTATATGGTAAAACCTATATGTTTTCTGACAGGCGAGAGCATACTTAGTTGGACCCGTTTTCTTTTGCAACAAGGGAAACATACTGACTCACTTACATGATAATACCAATCAATTTACAAATGTGTTATTGTGTTATGAACAGCTCTTGTAAACAGCATTATTGTCATCGCTTAGTGTTTATCATTAAAGGAGTGTGTATTTTAGTAGCGTGTGTAGCGCTAAAGATAACTTATCCAACTAAGTATGCTCTCGCCTGTCAGAAAACATATAGGTTTTACCATATACACGGTGGCGGACGCTGGGAGAATAAAAGAATTTAGGTGAAAATAGGGCGAACGCCATTCTATTGTAAGCCAGACCCGCGTGGTTTAGCGGGAAAAGAAGAGAAAAGCTAATGTTTTAATGTTTTGAACTTGTTATAAATGTACCTTTATTTTTAAGGTCTACACACACAGCAACACGCAGCATTAGACAGCAACAACAGTTGATTGGAAAATACACTTCTGAACGAAGCAAATCTATTTACAAGGCACTTCACATACACTCTTTTTAGAACCCGTACTAAAAACCGGATCCCCAGCGGAAGCTACTACAATTTGGTAATTGATGAGACGTATCCTCATCACGGGGTCACTCTGCATAAGGGAGTGCAGAACCAAAGAGCTGAGTTTTGCCCCTTCAACTTGTATACTAACAAGCGTTCTTCGAATTTTACCATGCGGTGTTTAAACTACGCGGCTAAGTGTAAAGCCGCAATAAGGAGCCCTATTGCATTTGTTCACCTTCTGTCGGCCGCCTAGCCAACAATATTACATTGGATGTGAATGTCCCTCTCCATCTGCATTATTGACTGCAGTCGACGAGAGGTGCCTTTTCTCATACGCCATGATGAAAGGTAACTATACTTCATAGTAAAAAAGGAATACATGTATCAAGTTATCTTCTCATTTTTTGAAGGGCTCTCTTTCTTTTCCCGAAAACAACATCTGTTGTGTATGTATTAATTTTTCTTTCAATCGTAAATACACTATACATATGTAAACCCCATTCTATCTATCGATAAAGGTGAGATGTGATTCTTAATAAGTCTTGCGATTTAGATTAGTTATATCCCTGATAGCGATTGGATTTAGTTATAACCCTTTCGGTGATTGGATTTGGTTACATCTCTTTTACCGTTTGGATTTAGTTATATTCCTTTATTGATTAGATTTAGTTATATCTCTCTCACGGATTTGGAAAAGAATCACAGGAAAAATACAGAAAATAAGACGGGCTGCTGCAGTGTCAAACTCCACTGCTATTCCGACTGAAGATGAGTACTGCAACTTTTGTATTGTATATATAATACATAAAAACATTATACAAATATATGTTTTCTATAATTATTTATTAGAATGAATTAAGCCCATGCGTATCTGTATGATACATTTTCGTTAACGTCGGAGATATTTCAATTTAGCTCAGTCAGTAAGACACCCGGCGAGTAATCACTCGGTCGTGAAATTCAAGTCACGGTAGGGGAAGGTGGAGTTTACATATAGGTTTACACCCCAAACTTTGATGAGGATTGTTATTGTTACGGTAGGAAAACAAACCCAACTACTGACTGTGTCGTGGAGTTTGACAAAAGATACAATTTTAGCTAGGAATAAAGTCAGGATAAAAAGCCACATCCAATGTTTAGTAATAATATGTAATATGTAAGACACTATTTAAATAGTGTAACCACTGATCACATAATGTATATATGCCATTATATTTGCAAAAAGGAATCATTTTTTTCAATATTTACTGACAAAGCAATGTTCGTCATTTGTTTGCAGTACATAGCACTGAATTTTCATTTTCATAGTTTAATACATCATTATGTTAATAATTCAATCCATGATTCATAATTAGTAGATAATCAAATATGTATTCTTGATAAAAAGAAATAACTATTTGAAACTATCTTTCTTCGCAGTTATAAGAATGGCAAATACATGAATGAAATGAAATAATAAGCTGGGGGGAGGTGAGAATCGACTAAAATCGACCAGAAATAAGTGACCTTTTTTAGATGATAGAAACAACCTTTGCTCTCCAGGAGGCGGCCAAAAAGTGCAAGAACATCTCTCAGT
>VCCN01003404.1:6437878-6447978 GCA_006491835.1 Architeuthis dux
CGCTTTAAGCACATTGGCAAGGTGCTCTTCAGAATGTCGCTGCTCATACCAAATGCTTTCCGACCTATCGTTATACGTCGTTTTTTCCGCAGTCATGATCTTTCTGTAACGTTATTGCCTGTCCTAGGTAGATGTATTCATCAACCTCTTCTAAAGTCTCCCCTTCTATCGTTATGGTCTTTTGGAGAATTTTATCACTGGACATATTTGTTCTGTTCATCGTTAAGCCTACTTTTTTACTTTCCCTATTTAGATCAGTTAACGTTTTTGTAATTCTTTGGATGCTTCCGATGTCTTGGAAATGTCATCGGCAAATCTTAAGTAGCTTACGTATTCTCCATATATGTGTATTCCCATTCCCTCCCAGTCAGTCTTTCTAAAGATGGTGTCAACGCTTGCTGTAAATTGTTTAGTTGATATTGTATCCCCTTGTTTTACGCCTTTTGCAATCTTTATCTTTTTGTATCCGTGTGTAGTCTAATTATTGTTCTCGCATTGCGTCGAATACTGCCGTGTGTTCTACCGAGTCAGATGTTTACTCATAATCTACAAACGATAAACATAATGGTTGATTGTATTCTAAGGTCGTTTCGATTATTTGATGTATTGCATGTAGGTGTCAATTTTTGAGTAGCAGCTTCTGCTCGCGTGGTTGATTTTCGTCGAGAGTGCATGCTAATCTGTTTGTGAGTATCTTTGTGAATAGTGTGAATATGTTAGGTAATAAAGTAATAGGGTGGTAGTTGCCAGGTTGGGATATCGGTAGGGTATATCTGTGGTCGATACTCAAAGAAGTATGAGCGGGAAAGGAACAACCACTAACATCCAACTACAAGAAAAACTACACGTCCCCAGGTGGCGGATGGGGAAAGCTCCATAGATATACGGGGTATAGTCTAAGGCGGCGCGGACCATAGATACCCCCGTAGATATAAAGGGACCCACCGAATATAACAAATAAGGTGGCACCAACAACAGTGCTCACCAGACATAACCGGTAACGGTTGAGTTAAATTAGCCACAACCCTCCCAAATCCAGTACAACCAGCACAACCATACACATATCGTTGTAACATCAAAGGTCCAACTGCATTGCTTAGTGTGCCTGCGGGCAATGTACCCTTGAATGCGAGCAGACACTGTCCAAGCAAGACAAACATGGAGATCTACACCTACAATGTTCGTGGCATAACCGAGGACCACAGAGTAGACCAACTCCACATTGTAGGTATACATGAGACCAACAGGAAAAACATTTCTGTTTTTTCAATATCAACATAAATAAATCCGTCGCCTGACACGTAGTTTTAGCTGGATTCTGAGATGGATAATGTTTGATCTATCTGATAATTGGAGAGGCGTTGATTTACTTATATAAACATTGCCTATGCTGAAATAATACATTGTGAAATCCCACACCGTTCAATGAGATGAAATAGAAATGCTTCACTATCTACATGATACTGCCCATGTTCACGTTGAAAAATACTCGTGAATGTATCGTTTCTCTGACTGACACATTATTTAGGAACGGAACTGGCTTCTTTGGGCTAAGTTGGAATACAGGTCAAAGACGGAGAAGACATATGTGTATTTAATACATTTTTTGATGAGTTCTTTTCAATTTATTTGTTGGAAGAATAGTGATTGTATTTTGTAAATCCGTTTCTAAAGTGAAAAATCAATGGAAGTACGACGCATTGTCATTTCGATCTGATTCCAGAAAGTAATCCGACTTAAATACACAATCAATATATGCTATAAATTCCATGTGTACACGTCATCCACATATTCTATGCAATTCCCATGTTTACTTCTAGATAAAAATGAGAAGTTAAGTGTAATTAAAATCGGGTGAATTTTTAAACAAGTTAAATGCAAACTATCTATGATTTGAACAGATGTTATTCCCACATCCTGGGTTAATCCTCAGAATTATTATATCAGAATCCACGTGGAACAAATGTAATAACAACTTTGCAAAAGGTGAGAATTATCTCTATCTTCAACAGATCAATATCGATTTGTAGTTTCCAGCAGTCGAGTAATACTTAATCTGCATTTTAAAGTGACAGGCAGCTGGCGATGATTTCTTATTTTGATCCAAATAGCAAGGACTTGAGTAAATATTATTTCCATATTTCTCTCCGAATCCTGGAAAGTAGGAAGGATATGAGGTGGACAACCTTCTAGATCCTAACCCTTTCAGAGGCCAATTAATCCCACCTTCTCGCATCTAGAGGGAATAAATCAAATATTCCATATTGCATTCTGTATGTGTACACTACTGCTGGACAATAGGCATGCTTAATCTTTTCCATGTTGTTGAATGTGTTACTCTGGCTGCAATGATTGTACAGGCGATGCATTCATTTAATCAAGTATTATGTCTATCAAAAGTTTTCGACGATATGTAAACGTTTTAAAAACCTTATTAACTTAGCTCAAACCAATGTAATAACGCTTGATTGTTTCGTCTTTTAAATAAAAGAAATCGCCCAATAATTTTGTTATTCCTATGTGTGAATACTGATAGTGTGGCTCTCCGGATCCGGCTCTAGGTTTGTTGAAATGTATATATTGGATCACCAATTCTTGAGAATATCTCTAATTTCAGTTCTTATTGGAGATAATGGAATATCTTACGACTTGAATTCGAAGAAAAATAACATTGTCTTAAGCAAAGAAAAACAAGGAAAGAACGTGGTACCGATGTAACATGAAATATATTTAGAGATCCGCGGTTTGACCAGAATGAAAATACAACATTTCAATAATCATCAATGTTATTTTCTATTGTGTGGTAAAGTGATTTGGAAGTCACATGAATTGAATTTAATAATTCCAAACTTTTGTCACCGGTAATTTCATTTTTTTCATTATTTTGTCTCGATTTAGTTTCTTAAACGAATTCAACTTCATTGAACTCTTTTTACTAATTGTATTTCTCACTTGGAAACACAGTGACTTTAATTACTAGACTTTAAATTGTGCACACATATATTTTGCTTACATAGTTCTTTTCTACACATAATGCCCATATCGACACAGACCAATAAACAGATGAAGCCGAACTATTCCAAAATGCCATACTGTCTTTATTCCAACACCATAAAGGAATTAAATGAATACTATGTATAAATTAAACAGCTTCATTTTGATCAATCGCATACATTACGGTAATGCGTTATCAAATGTCCTTTATTCCAAGTAATTGTGTGCTGTATTCATAGAGACATGATTAGTAATATGCAGTTTCGAGTATTCTGTGAATCTTCCTACAGATCCCCAGAGCATATGTTTTGTCTTATTATTCAAGAACCTTATCGATTATCTCATGTGTCCTGTTTTATTTCCATATTCTTTTGATATGAAGAATTTAAAACATCTGTTTATTGCGTAACTGATCAAATTATCATGCTTGTAAGGCTCATGAATAGTTCAAAGAACTCCGCAATTCCCATTAGTTCCGTTTCTTTAGCATATCCTTTAGCATTAATTGCCTTCAATTCCCTGAAAACTTCCGATTTCAAAGATCTAAATTCATTCGCACAGCGGAATGATACAAAATCCGTACAAGCCTAAATAGTTTGAAAAAAAGAAAGATCTTAGATGACTGATTTCGATGAATAACATATGTCTAAAACATGACAATGATATAAACGTAATAAACCATATTGCTATACATACAGCCGTATAACACTACCTGGAAGAACGTTGTGAATGTTTTGTTTCTACTGTTACATTCATCCAAGACCAGTTTCTCTCAGTCTTTCCTTTTTATATAGAGTTACTTTCGCTATTTACTTCACTTGTTTTGTCACCAAACTGTTTCTCTGCCTTTAACTATGTATATGTCTTTCTCTCTGTTAGATTAACTATTCTTTGCCACTCGTTCTGGAATTGACAACAATAACGCATCGTTTAAAATCTCAGTTATTATATTTTAAATGTCACAACTCTTCATAGAATGTTGATATCAACGAATGTTCTGCCGATGTCCTCGACCAGTATGATACGATTGTTGCACTTACAATTCAGTCTTAATGTCTACCACATATTTGGTGCCACATGTCAGTTACTTACCTGTATCAGGTCTAACGCCATGCTATGTCCATTCCTTAAGGAAGGGGACAGCCCCCGCCATTGCACTGAAAGAGGCCGGTGATGGGCCGCACTGACATTACTATCACATTGTTAGCGGAGACTGGGCATCCCGTGTACGTGTTGGCCACGCGTTAAACTCGACCTTGTGCCAAATACCACCCTTGCGGGAAGCCGAATAAATACCTACTTGGTGCCACATTCTTTAGGACTACGGTTAACTGAGGCATGCATAAACACAGGCATACATTGAGTCTGTAATAAATATACAAATGCACAGGAATTCACCAATACATACACACCTGCGTACGTATTAATATGGGCAAATAAACAATTATGTTGATTTAAACAATACACACACCAACATTCATACTCGCACGTAGGGACACACAAGCACGCATTTCAGGACACCCAAATTAAGAAAACATTTAGTGAAGGCGACGGAATATCGGTTCAATTAATAGTCTTGCTCCTTGAGAATATCGAGGATTCCGCAACAACAGAAAATCAGTCAAACTTTTTTAATTCGGAGGACAACACTGATTTCTCAATTGTTTGTGTCGCCTCATTCAAACCACGCGTCTGCTATTTCAGCGCCAAACATAACCACAGAACCCTGCAACAATGGCGTTGATTCTGAGGCCGACATCCGCAGGTCTAAATTATTGGCACTTAAATTGAAGTCCTTTCCATCTGATCGACCTTTTGGAAGACAATTAGCTTTCCTTTATTTGTCTGTTTTTTTCACCTCCAACACAATTTTAATGTTGTATAATTTGCCCCTGCCATGTATGATTTAAACTCTGGAATATTCAGTTTGACCAGGCATCCACTCTTGTAAATATAGAGATGGTGCAAAACCGAGTATACGCATTATCGTTGCAAGAAAATATTTTCATCGCACATCCCGTGTCAAAAACAATGTGTACTTCTACTGGTCGAAGCATCGTGACAACAAATGTTAGTCACTAATACCATGTTATTAACAAGTTAATAATATGACGGACATATTGTCTAAGGTCGTTTAATAATGGTATATGGCTTAATCAGACTAATTATTTGGTGTTGTTGTTTTGTCGTATCGCAACGTTTCAGTCACGTACCCACCCACCTTTCGCGGGTGTCGATTATGTTTTGGAATGTCGAATTTTGCTTCTAAGGAGACTGTCCAATGAACTCATTGAACGCACCCGTCCTGCTGCTTAGGGCATGCACCCGGAACTTAAGATGCATCGCCTGTTCTCTTCCGATTAAGTATGTCTGCAAGTTGTCGATGATCGATCTGAGCACAGTATGTGTGCGGATTCCTTCAACCCTCTTCTCATAAAGCAAAACAACAAAGACGAGGAAATTAGTCTAAACTAACCTGTAGATGTCGGTGGATAATACATCCATAGCCAGACATATTTTTAATCTGACAATAATCAATAATAGAGAAGAGTTGCGTTAAATGCATTGACAAATAAAGAGGTTATATTATAAAATGAATCTTTGTTGTATAACATGAATGCTTGTTTATCATCAGACTACAGACGTGTTGATTTGTACAGTGAAAGCGTGAATCTTCAGAAACACCGACACCAATTCGTTAACAAAAAATATACCACACAATAGAAGCATGTAATACTTGTAAAATCTAGAATATTAAAAACACAGAATGTTAAAACGTTAATGTTGCTATAACACTTTAGGGAAATATATTAAATAAAAAACGATAACATATACCTAGCATTGGTGAAAAATAATCATGTCGAAGCAAGAATACCACTAAAAGGTAAGAGAGTTACATGAGAAAAAGAATTGCAGTCAAAATACTCAAAAAGATGAACGAAAAGTCAACCCAAAAGTTGGGCAAATATACATTCGAAATTGAAATACATTTGAAAATAAAACGTTCTTATTCCTTTTTTTAATATGCAAACAGCGATTATGTATTCACTTCTTAATGAATGAAAACAAGAAATCCAAAAATCAATAATTCTGAATGTATATGAACAATGAAGTGTATTATTTGTCACAAACTTTGAATTTGATAACTGAAACTGATGAGTTGCTAATGTAAAACCCACACAGAAGGACATACGCTGGATTTTCATAAAAGTAACAAGACTGAGCGAAGCATCGAATGAACTTAACAGAGCATCGAGGAACATAACAGAGCTATGTCCAATGAGGAGGCAAAGCATCTGGTATAGCACGCCATAACCATCCATGTGATGCGGTCCATATCATAGATAGGGGACACCGTAGGGGTAAGACAATAGAACAGATTAGACTATATCAATATGTTGGCTCAGCGTGGACGTTGAGCCAGCATTGGTGTCAGCGCTGTTTGTTTTTCTTTGCTCAGTAGGGAGTGAATTGAAGAGCCACACTGTGTATGAATTAGAATTAGCCGTGTTACACAGGCTGCTGTAAATTATGAACTAAACGCCTGAAAAACGCTGTGAAATGAATCCCATGAAAGGTTGTGATAACAACATTAGCAACACATGAAAAGAGTTATATTGTCCGAACAACGCTTGGAATCGATGTCAGTGCTGTATTTATAGATAGCTTCTTTATATTGCTGGGTGGCTAATGAATCGATGAATTGATAATTTAAAGCAACTTTGGCAACTGTCGGATTGACTGTAATCACTAAAGGGAGAATGCATTACTTATAAAAATAAACAGTAGTTTATTGCTTCAAGTAAAAACGCAAGTATTGATTTAGAACTAAATGATGATGTGTTTCTTGAAACAATGTAATACATTCATTAGCAGTTACTAATGTCGGATGTCTCACCTCCAAACATTCGCGCCATATTATGACCTTCCATAGATACCCTTCTTCGAGCACACTTTGGGAAAATATCCCCAACATAGGATCCACAGGATCCCCGCCTAAATCTATCAAGATAGGATCGGACATAAATTATACAAGTTGTCAGCACTGGGCTCCGGGATTTTCTGACCAATCAGAGAACAGCATTTCACGATATAAACAAATGCTTTCACACAATCTTCAGAACAGCCTGGTCTTTTGATCCCCTGACTCCCTGTCGGAGAGACCGCTGTTTCTCTCTCTATCACACACAAATACATATTCTTTATTATGTATTTTTGCATTTTTTGTATGTTCATTCATTGCTTGTGGTATTGTTTATCTATTCGTCCGTAGGCCAGTTTGAACATCCCTCTCTTTCCTTTACCAAGTTTCTTTGTCACAACATCGTGTATACCTTTTTCCTTTCCTTCACCACTGACCAACCGTGTCATCTCACCGACTACTGTCCCTACGTGTCTTACTTACACACTAGTACAAGTTAGGGACCCACGATTTGCCCCATAGGGATATATGCTTACTTACAACCCCTTAGCGACAAATAGGCATATTGCTCATAGCGACCTAACATCAGACCATCACTTGAATTGTGGCTAGGATACTTATATACGATCATTTAACCTCGTGGGGTCGGATAAATAATTTCTCTTCTCAACAAATATATACACGTCTCCGCTACACTAACACCACAGAACGGAATTCTATTCACATGTAAATACAGATGTATTATTTCAGCAATGTGGTCGCCTTTTTAATTTACTTGCTAATGTTTATATTTCATTGTCACCCAATTTACTTGATAGTTACTATGAAGTGTGTTATTACTTAGGAAAATTAGACACTCTGAAATCATTTGAACATACTGGGCGGTGCTTGAGAAAAGTGTCACTTAACTATTTCAATATTTGATGAGTTAGCTCTCCTTAAGTTCAATTAAGGAAAGATAGATAAGTTCTGCAGATGTTCGTCTTATCTCAGAGAGCTTCAAACAAGCAAACGATCTGTGGAAGGATGAACAATCAAAATGTCTCCTAACGGCAATTCTTTCATTACTTATAGCCTTTGAAGTTGATCTTTGATGGTTTTCTTGTAAGCTATCAGTGGGGGCACATTTTCGTTACTGTGTATGTTTGGTAGCTGTAATTTCCTTTTGTGTTTCAATGTTTGATCACTCAATTACTTCAAATAGAATACTCGGCGTGAGTCAGCTGTCGTAAATGTCACTTATTTATTCTAGTCTAGTGTTTACCAATGTCATTTACAAGAATCCATCATTAAATGCGTTTATTCCGACATTCGTTATCAACGTTTGCTTTTTTCTTACAATGAAAATCGAAGGTGGGGAAGGTCCTTTTTGCAGGAGTTTCTTCATGAGTTACCATTCTGTCTAAAACAAGGTTCGGCAAACTATTCTCCACGGCATTCAGACTGTCGACCTCATTGAATGTGATGTTGAACACAAAAGATATGTGTTTTCCTTATCTATTTTTGTTAGCAAGCAATACAATTTAGTATCGATGATACAGCAAACGTCTATTTTTCGCAGTGGTCTCAAATTAATCAATGTGTTGGTAATCATTTTCATTTAGCCAAAGTTAATACGCATCTGCGGACCTAAATAGTTAGATAAATACCAGTAGATTAGGAACTAGCTGCTGACTGCCTGGATAGCCTGAAATACGAAACTAAGTATAATTCCTTTTTCTCGTGACGTCAATTCCGGTAACGGCCTTCTATAAGCCATTGTCACCATCATTAGATATTTCTAGAATGAAGCCTTGGTCTCTCAAGCCAGTAACTCCTCTCTACTTCTCCATGCATGTTTCATTTCTTTTGCCCAGACTCGTGCCTTCACACCAGTTAAATACCGGACATTATTTACCAGCATATCTCTTTTTCTATATTATGACAGACGCTCGTCCTTTGTCAACCATATGTACCGATAATGAGAATTCGTGACACACTTCGGCGATCATCAAATCGTCTGCCTTCCCTATCGCCGCATCAGCCTCCACGTTGATCCTGATTAACCGCCTTGTTCATACGACAAGCATTGTTAAAGACATAAGTTATCAGCTTCCGACGACAGGTACAGAAATGATGAGCATAAATACGTCACCTTCCTAATACTATATCTCCCTAGCGGTTATCTTTTCTTTAAGACTAAAATCCTCTCAGCTGTTACATCCATGTCTTCATGTTATTTCCTTCCAGCTTCAGCGTACATGCTCATTTTGTATTTATGTTTACTTATTATCATAAAATAAATGTTGTTAATTTGCATGTCTAAAAATGCTGCATCTTTTCTTTATTTACTATTTTTTCTGTTTGCTATTCATGTGTTCTCGTGTCCATTGTCCGACTTTAAATTTACCGCGCTGATTTCGCCGTCTTTACAAAATGACGGAATCACGTGATCAGTCTATGTTCCATATACAAAATGGCTACTTCCGCCTTCTTCTGCAAATCTATCCATGGCGTCACAGCCTTTCTTCCGCCACACCAGGTGACATCCACACGTGGACCGAGATTCCTCCGTTCACGGTTCATCTCTTCTTTCCTTCTACACTAGACTACAACTAGTGACTACCTATTTGTGATAGCCCATTCTAATACAGAACTGTTTTCAAGCAGTGTAAGTCCCCCAAAACGTAAAAATGATCTACAGTTAAATATGTTTTTAACACATCGCATTCCAGTTGCTCTATTATAATACTTGGTTAAATGTGGTACTAGATGCTATATCAAGTCATGAACGTATTGGTTCTATTTATACGCGTAACGACGTTTGTATATTCAATTTTTCCTCTCAAGTGTTTCATTTATTTTTCTACTTGTCACATCATCACGAATCCGGCCCGCTAACCAAAAAAGGTTACTGTCCACTGGTCTAGATGCTGACTCACCCAAATAAGGCTTTCGTCAAGTTACAAGGAGAAACAAAACCAATGATGAATATCAAATGAGAGTACGTAATTGTTATTAGTTGATGTAAGCCCCATGACTTCAAATAGCAATGCTTTCATATTAACTGGAATCTAAGTTATTTATCATGGGAAATATATTTAAATTAAGTTATATACATGCGTACATTCTCAAATGCTTTCATCACATATAATTAAAGAATATGCGTTGAGTGCTAAAATAATAATTAGCAGCCGCAATATAT
>VCCN01003404.1:6664009-6674184 GCA_006491835.1 Architeuthis dux
GGATGCGAAACCAGGAAATTAACAAAACGAGCTGAAAACCAATTAGCATAGCACAGCGAGCCATGGAAAGAGTAATGCTAGGGATAACGCTAAAAGATAGAAACAGATCAAATGGATCAGTGAAAAGACTAGAGTAAATGATGGTATACAACTAATTAATTAACAAAAGTGGAGATGCGCCGGTCATCTAGCGAGAAGAGATGACAATAGATGGGGGGAAAGACTAACAGATTGGTGCCCATGGGATAGTAAACGAAGTAGGAAACGGCCAGACACAAGATGGAGGGACGAGATAGAAAAGTTTGCCGGTAAGACAATATAGGTTGTCATGGAAAGAGATGGGAAAGGCCTTCGTCCAGCAGTTGACTTATAACGGCTGATATATAACTGGGGCAAGGGTAAGATATCGGACGACGGACCCAGACGTCCGGTCTCAATCCTCTCTCGGGGCACCAAGGCACATATAGTCAGTAGCCACACTGATGAGTCGTACAAACGACGAAACAGCGCTGTCTGTGGATGTGACAATATATATATATATAACTAGATAAAGGACAGACGCATTGGGCGAGACTGTTAACTTGGATCTTACTGGTTAGGACGGCGAACTCACCTGAGTTAACTCTTCAGGGTCTGAAAACACGGCGGAGGGTACACGACCATCCACATTACTAGGACTGAAAACGTGACTAGAACAAAACGTTGCCCTCATTGACGCTGAACTTTGTCGGGATCTGTGCAGATCAGTAGGTTGCTGACTGAATTAATGAATCGACGGCACTCATATTGAATCTTACATGTAACGCAGTTCATGTGTCTTTGTTTAATACATCTGTAGTAGTTTGCTTGGATGTGAGGGAATCCGACAGAATGGTGGATATGGTTAGACAATGTGGAAAGGAAAGAATGATAATAAACATGTTTGAGATGTAACACGCCTTTCTCATTCTTTCTTTTCCACATTTTCTAATCATATCCACCATATGCAAGATTATAGATTAAAATATTTCACATATACCTTTTAACACTAACCCAGTGACTGGAGGTCAACAAAGCAAGAAATACAAATATCTATAAAACACAAACATCTCACGATTAGATGTTGCTTCTCTCTCTTTCGGATGATTCAATGAAATTTGTTCACTGATTCGCGCACTTGAATCGATTAAGACATCAAATTCTGAAAAGATTGTTGCATTTGACAATCTAATTTAGGACCTTTTGTTCAGCTGATAGTTTATTCCATCGCGTGTCTTGTGAATTTCTAATAGTCTTTTGCAATTGTTGCTTCTAACGTACACTTTGCCAAGAGCGGTGAATTGAATACTGCCTCACAGAGTTCGGGTATGAAAACCAAGGAAGCAAGGTTGAAGTTGACCGTTTGATTTTCTTGATTAAGATTATTCTCCTAATCAACAATCAATGCGTCAATGATCTTCCATGATTCTCGTCTTGATTCGTTTAAATTTCAGCCGCTTATTATTATATCGGGTATCACCCCCTCTACAAAGGACATCAACTCTTTTATTCTCCAGAATGTTTCCAAGTAATTCTCACTTATGCGTTTGAATCCAACACATCAACACAAATATAGGTGGTGTAATGAAGCCATTTTTGATTGTTCGTAAACAGAATGGCATAATCTATGTATATAATAAACTGTGTGACCTTTTCCGTTCCAATGTCCGTAACAACAGACTATTCCGCGTAAAGGTACCAATTTGGCGTATGATAATAGCTCACACCAATAATATGAAACAATTGACTATTCTACTGAAAAGAGTTCAGTAGTTTCTTTTCTAAAAGAAAATCATATCATAGAACTTCAAATATAGTCGTGATTTCTTTTTCACGGGGATTAACTAGACCACGACTATTTTTTTCGAAATGAAAACATAATTTGCTGAATGGCATAAGAGGTATGTAAGGACAGTATCAAGACACATATTAATAACGAAGTACTAACGAAAGAATAACCTACCTAGTTGTGTTCTGCTTAATTTCGTCCATGGTCTGAAGTGTCCTTTCTTCCAACAGCGACAATATAGATGTCGCAGGGAGCCAGATTTTCTATGTAAGGATGGGGGACTTAGAGACCTGCAATGTATTGCAAAACAACGTTACATGAGATGTGAATAATCTACCCGCTCGCTCATTGTGAATGCGACGGTCAATCACTAAATAGCATCTCACTGCCAACTGAGTAAACCCACAGGAGATATTCCATGCATGCATACGCAGTAAAGTACCCTCTGATTGGTTGCCAAGTTAAATCAAGACCACGCAACCGGTTCTCAAGATATTCGAAATTGCCGGATACTTTCCGGACAGGCATCGTATTGATTTTATTTAAATAAATACAGCCGTGCTGCTCCTTCAAGATCCTTATTTTACAAGACTAGTTGCTTGTATAGTTTAGTCCTAAAAACAGAGCCATGCATGTTAACAGATCTCTTACATACATTTAGTTTATAGCTGCAAGGCATGTATTCTAATTCATTGCTGGCAGTGTATCATAGAGGTCACATTAGCAGCGTTCTTTATTCCTCTTGATTTATACTGACATCCATTACTCTGATCAACAAACCAACTGCTGTGTAAACCATACATAGCCGACCAGGGAGGAATTGAGGGAGGAATGAATGTACGGTGGAAGAGCTTTATATTCGTATTCTTTGACAAGACCTGCATAGCGCTGTGTTGGAACTCGTGCACTGACCATGTATTAAAGCGTCCTGGTGAGCTGTTTGTCAATAATTCCAAGTAGGCATTCTTGAAAACACTCTATGCATCACATTTAATTAGTGTAGGATTGGATATGGAAACGAAAACATTAAACCATTATATATTGTGGCTCGTCACAGACAACATTGACATACCTACTCTTCTGACATTCCTCAATTCAGATTATCGCCACAGGGGGAAAAGGTGTTGAAGTGATCCTGATTCTACGCTTGCTGGTCAGTAATAGCATCTCACGCAGGTAAACTTTTATTTGTAAAATCAAAGATTACCAAACCAACAGAAGGCATTAGCGGGATTTTATATTCCACAATTAGTTCAAAATAATTTCGAAGGTCTCGCATAAATATATCTAAATCGAAAATAGTTTTTAAATCGGACCTGGCTTTTGCGCCACCCTATAGCTCCTCATCGATAGATATCCGCCCACCACTGTTTAATCTCTTCTTCTATACACACTCAAATTCGATCTAAGAATCAGAATAATGTGGGTTGCCTGGTGCAATTTGGTGCAGAATAATGTGGGTTGCCTGGTGCAAGAAGTTATATTCGTTAATCAAAGCGAAGTCCCGTTTAGCAAGATTTATCGTGTACATCATTCTAAATATATG
The DNA here is from genome assembly GCA_006491835.1 of Architeuthis dux. Lineage (NCBI taxonomy): Eukaryota > Metazoa > Mollusca > Cephalopoda > Oegopsida > Architeuthidae > Architeuthis > Architeuthis dux. Next base: position 6,667,363 of record VCCN01003404.1, read on the forward strand.
GAGCGCTTTTTTATAGACACCCAATGTATCCGTGCAATTAATATTTATGGATAATTTTAGGGGGATAGTTAGCAGCAAATTGGTGTTGTTTTGGCAAATGCTTATGGATATTGGTTACAAATGTTAAATTTAGTTTACATTCTCACTGATCAGTTAAACTGTATTTATGATATCTCATATGCGTATTTATGATTATATAATTTTATTTTCAGCGCTTGTTTTCAGCGGTTCAATATGGGTACCGTATTGACTTTCTAATTCTATTATGAATTAACAATATAATCAGATGTCTGCATCCGTCAAATCAGCACTTAATATCAATTAATGTTTTGTAATTGTGCAGTGTACACTATCTTGAATGAAGATATAGATCTCTACAATGAGTTGTTTGGTGCTGTGTATTCTATTGTTTTCCTGCTTTTTTCCTTCACACATTTAACCAAACCCGCTTAAACTTATTGTGTTGCCTAATTCCATCTCTCTAACAGAAGATCAAACGGCAGCCTCATGAGGATAGTGGTATAATTAGCAGCAGATGGAAAGGAACGTCTTTAAGAAATGTTTAATTAAAAATGGTGTACTTTTACTAATTGTTCATTCTGTATTAATTTCTATGAATTCATTTATTTTCTCAGCTACACTCATGAGCGTTGCTTGATAAAAAGGTGTCAATCCTAACGTGTAATTATATGCATTTCTGGAATCAATAGTTTAAAGTGAGGACGATGTGCCTTCGATGTGCCTTCTCATAGCTGTTTGTTTATACCTGTATAATCCCAACCACTTTTCTGCAGTTTCAGTAGCATCTAATATTTTTTATAGGTTTTTATAGGTTTTATAGGGTTCTAGCTGCACGCCGAGCCCTCCTCTTTAGCACGGCTTGGGACCAGCTATGGACACTGCCAAGCTGTACATTGTTTTTCTCTCAAAATAACCGTCTTTTTGATGGACTGTTTTACAGGTATAAAAATGTCCTGCTATTTACCCATAGCTGGGGGTAGACACGGGATTCAAATCGATCCGCCAATTGTGTTCTCCGTGCCGGTAACTCGTTCACCACTTCGCCACTTCTGCATTCTCATAGACAGACAAGCAGATATGCGGATAGGTAAGCCAGTTTGCTTTTGTAAAACCTAAATCCAAGTTGGAGTTGATGTTACCACCCCCCGTAACCAGAACTATCCTCACCAAATTTAATTTAGTAAACTCTTCACTGTGTGTCTATCCCGTTAAGTTAAACCACACAGATATATAACAATTAACATTTCCCTATCATGATTTGAAATAGTGATTACTAGGCCGCTCTCTTACCAACTTAGCCAAACTGACATGTCTTATATATTTAAGCATTTAATTATTATATATACAATGCAACATTTGTAGTAATCATATTCGGTTGGAATAGAAATGGGAGTGGAGTTTGACCCTGCAGCAGCAAGGCTTGTGATATTACCAATTATTTATATGTGCTCGATGCGTGCGTTTGGTGATTTTCTCATAATAAAAAACAACGAATTGAACTGGAATTGACTAAGAAAAACAACAAATTGAACTGGATTTGACAGAAGTGTTGAGAATTATTTGTCTTAGCTGTTTTGCACCCGGGATAGAATACAGGGATCATCTTTTCGAATGAGATATGTATTTATCTCATAGGAGTACCTTGTGGTGTGACGCATATGTGGATCATTCTTTTATTTACTATTGAGTAAGGTATAGCAACACATTGCTTGACGCACGGTTTGCGTTCAATAGAATATCACAGTTCTTCATTTCTGCTCTATATATATTCCATTGTACTACGCCTGTGTGTTCACTATTCTCACCAATCCTGTTTGTTCATTCCATCTTACTGTGCCATTCACAACCCTTTCTAGAAAGTCTTCACTGTTGTTTTTCCCATGCAACAAAATATTTCCAACGTATTTTCTGGATGTATTTAGTTGGATGGCAGAAATAACCTTAGACTTTATTAAGTTTGGTCTATTTTGTACTCAATTAAAATTCCTGAATATCAAATTATATTATGATTATACGATGAGAGACAAAGGCATGCATTGTTTAAAGTTACAGACTGCGATAATTGCTTGATTACCCACTTTATTAAATTTATTAAATACAGGTGAAGAGAGAGAGAGAGAGAGAGAGAGAGGGAGAGAGAGAGAGAGAGAGAGAGAGCGCGCGCAACACTGTTAGAGTTCTATCGCAAATGCCGACACTGCGGCCCTATTTCATCCAGCCCGCCGGCTGAGGTGAATTTGTGACGTTGCATACAAACATTGTTTTCCTTTTCGATATTTGGTTAACGAACAATAAACTCCGTATAAAAAAATAGAGCAAATGTTTGCAGTAGTCTCAAATGAATCAATTCTTTATTGGTTATATTGCAAACCTTGTTATGAAGTAGCAATACTAATTCATTATTTTACGACATTTGATTAATATATTCAATTATTAAAATGCATGTTTCTTTGACGTGTTTACATGATGAATGAACAAAACTAAATAGGCCAGTCAAAATAGGCGGAAAATGGCCGAATAAGGAAACAAATTAGGGAAAGTGTTATATACTTAATAACTTATACATTTCGCACCCCTCCATCACCCCGGATTTGGCCGCCATCTTGGAAGTTGCGGCCTAAATCAGTGTTTTACGAATATCACGCTTGGGACTAAATCTAGAGCAACATGCGTTGACATCAGAATAATCTGCATAAAATTCTCCACAAACATGTTCTATACCTTTTTCTAACCCGTTTGATTGTTTTGGCGCAAGATGTACGAGAAAGTTTGCATTTTTCAAAATGGACGACGTGAATGTACATTTTTTCCAGATCTTCCAAAAGCATAGATCCTTCGCAAAATGGAATCACTTCTTCCGTAGCCTATTCCGCAAAATGTCATTGGAATTCATTGGGAACATTTGGAGATATCGTGTGGACAGATGCAAGCGAATACATACATGTACGAAAAATAAACGATATCTCACAATCAATATGATATCTCAAAAAGTCCGTAATGAACTTTTAATGAAATGTTGTGGAACGCCATGGCACGGGGTAAGTAAAAGGGTACTCAATGTAGGGAACGTATTAAGACAGATGTGATCAAATGTTGGGGTTGGTCGAGGAATTCGTTTTTGTTTGAGAGATATCTGTCTACACGATATCTCCAAAAGGTATCAATGAATTTAAAGGACATTGTGTGCAAGGGTGAGCCACAATGTAAGAAAGGGGTGATTAAATTATGAGGTGTATCCAGGAATTTGTTTTAGATTGCCTTTGTTTCATACGTTTCTGTATTTGCACCTAAAGTACTAAATGCATTTCAATGACATTTCGTGGATGAGTAAGGCACGTATTAAGAAAGATTTGATTGCGGCGGGCCAAGGAATTCGTTTTTGATTGAGAGGTATTTTACTGTTTGCTCTTACTACATTTCTGTATTCGATTCTGTCAGTCAACACGATACCTCCGAAAGTTCTCAATGAATTGCAATGGAACCTTGTGCGAAAAATTGATTACATTTTGTGAAGGGTCCATGCACAATGACTTATTTGGAAGAAATGTACATCCACGTCGTTCATTTTAAAAAAGATAATGCAAGCCTTCTCGCACCTCTAGCGCCAAAACAATCAAATGGTTTAGAACAAGATATAGAACACATGTTGTGGAGAATGTTATGCAGATTACACGTATGTGAACACATTTTGCTCTAGATTTAGTCACAAGCGACTCATTTTTCCCAGGTGGCAGCCAAATCAGGAGTGGCAGATGGGGTGCACAATTAGTATGTTATCAATGACTATTTTAAGAAGACGATATAACTTATTTCATCTTTCCCTAAATGTGTTTCCTTATTCAACGCACCTTTGACTGGCCTAAAAGTGGAATGTACATTTTCAAGAGCTTATTTGACCTTTCCGTACATTGCTGAAGATTCAGTCATATATGTTTGCAGCATATACTGAAAGATTAGCAATTGTTTGATCCCATAGAACATGCGATAAGATTACACCAATAAATCTGTATAACTTGCTGATAAGAAATACTGGAAAATAATATACTGAAATAACATTTCTAAAATAGTTGTTTATCGACAGATATGCGGGTCCCACAAACTATACACGAGCCTGAAACATACTTTTTAAACTGCCTCCCCTATATAATCGGACATAATTAAAGTAAAGCCCAATACATTTACCCTATTGCTGCCTTGGAGTTGTCTTAATATTTAGAGGTGTAGTTCACGCACTTTGTTAATATTGGGTTGAGCAAAAGGTTAATTATGTCTGTGTTGTAAGATGACATTAGGACTGTTAAGATTTTACTGAATTCATTCGAAATATTGCTTTTGATTGATTGTACAGCTGTAATATCGGTGTGCATTACAAAATAAATGCCAAAATTAGGTTATTTTTGCTGATTGATTCTAACATAAGAGAGAGACAAAATAAGTGATAGTTCGACATATTATGCATTTTTAAGGAAGGTACAAATGTGAATCAAACACAATAGAATTGTATAGTTTATACAGAGATTAATGTGATTGACCAAACATGTCAAATGTGTTTAGACAAGTTTCGTTCTGGATACGTGCAGGCCGACGCAACACAGTCGGATATAGCAGTTGAGGTTGACACCGATTAAATCAAGACAATACTTCAGAAGAAGTAACGTTATACGTTAATTCATGTATCTCTAGTTTGATACATGCTTGTCTCTACATGAGTACGTATTATTACTAGCGAATTCACTGTCTGAACGAACTGCAGCCATTTATATAGACAAGTCGGGAAACACAAATGACAGATTTAATTAAAGATTAAATTAGATAAAGTTTTCTTATTGAATAACTCAATTGGGAGATTTCGAGTTGACACAGAATAATTCCTAGAGACAATGAGTGTATACTAAGGGGAATTTAATCAAAATGTCAGAAATGCAATCTTTTCGGGAGAAAATTCAATGGAAATAATTATCTCTATATTTAATTTGGAACCAATGTGACATTTCTATTGATTTATTAAATAAGTACGAGTTCTATTAAACAGACACCCATGACATAAACATTTTTTATCCAGAACAAGATTAACTGGTCCCTTTGTGAAAACGAAGTGCTCGAACGCCTAGTAATGTAAACGTGGCGACACTAATGATTATAGAATTGATTGTAATGTATAGGCCGTCTTTTGCGTTTTTGTATTTATGAGATTATGGAAACAAATTGAATCGTTACAAATTTAGATTTTGTGCTGATATTCTAGTCTTTCTAAGATGTGAATTTGACGCATTAACCGACGTTGTTATTTCCCCATGTTGTTCTTCTGTATTGGGTTCACAAACATTCTGTATAAGATATATTGCAAACGACTAAAACTTTCATCAGAAATCTTTAAAAATCCACCTTAAACCCCTTAGCAAAATACTAACAACAGTGTTACTATAGTTTTAGTACTACTGAGGAGTGATTAAAATAGAATGGCACACACACACACACAGAAATACATAAACGTAAAGGTGTCCAAGACAAGGATTTACTGATTATTACTAATAATGCCATCGATATTGTCCGGGTTTTATTCACTAAACCTTGTGTACAAATGTGTGTGATATTTCCGTAGGGACATCAATACATTTGCAGCGTTATACTGAACAGAAAGTATCGATCTTACATATTTACAAATATTATTTTTCAACAAACTCCATCTTTGTCGATGCACTTCATTCAGGGGATTCATGAGTTTTTAAAAAGCCTCACATATCATATACATATCCGGTAGAAGCAAATATGCATTTAAATAATAAGGACAAATGCAATCGTAAAATCGTTATGCTAACAGTTTTAACGCGTTCGCATCCACTAGCACAAACAACAAATATAAGTAATGCTAGACTTAATAGTCGGGTCGTGCAAGCTATTGATATTTAGTTGCTGCATGATTTCAGCTCTGTGCGAGATTTGGCTTGAAAGAGTAAACAGTGCAAACGTGAATGGAAAACAGTATTGAACTTGAACTTGAACAAGTGGAAACTGGCGCGAGAAAGGATTTATATTCATGATGTTTGAGAAAGAACGCAGTAGTGGGACGCAGCACCAACACATTTAACTTTGTTAGTTTTCCAGTTGGATGTAGAATGAATGGATGAATCTTAATTGACTCACCAACTGTATCTTTATACAGAAACTAGAAAAACATAATTTTATGAGTGGGCTTTTTTTTAAAGTCCAGTAGGTGGCACGTAAAACTCTTTTGAGTACAACATTGCGGCAATATAGAAAAACAACTTACGTCGTATTTTACAAGCTAGTGGTTACTACGCTTGTAGTTAGGCTAACTAAGTAGTTACTCCACGGATAATCAATGTCTACCACAGTAACTTTCTCTACCAACAACATCCAACCTAGGGGTAAAGGGTACGCTACAGATTGATTCGATTAATTGTGTACGTCTGTTTATTAATGTGTATGCTTAGCGAATGTACGTATATCTTAGTTGAAGATTTTAAATAATATTTGACAGACAAGAAATGTTTTTCTTTAAAATCCATATCACTTGGACAGTTTTATAAATAAAAAGTTTCCTTGATATTGCCTGGAGATGCTGGAGTAAAATTAGAAAATCCAATTCAAACAGATATGTTATTACCAAAATGTTTTTTTAAAATACACATACGCGCATGCACATATAGATTCGCATCCTCGTGTAAAAAGTAATATATGATTATTTGCCAAAAGGCATAGACTGTCGTCTAATATCAAAGTAAATCGCGCAGTGATTTCAGCCAGAGCATACACAAATTAGATAACTAGACAAATTAT
>VCCN01003404.1:6737108-6749497 GCA_006491835.1 Architeuthis dux
TTACAAATCTGGTGTAAAATGCTATGACAAATGTGAAATTAAATATTGGTATCGGAGGCTAAGTACAAGGATAAATCCCAATATATCGATTCCACTTCAAAGGCACCCCACTTCTGATTGTGACAAAGAGAATAAAAAATTAAAAAATTCAAATCAGTTACTTCGGCACTACAATCATTTCCAGACACCGTTATCACAAGTCATTAACATTTAAGGCGCGAAAGCTGTATTGATCCTGCCAAGAATCAATAGACATTTTGCTTATATCAGTTTTACTCATGTCCAAGAATATAATAGTTGTGTACTCATTCGAGATTCCGCGGAACGTTTTGATGTATTAACACAAAGGTTATCTCTCTTGTTCACGCAGTTCATTGCATATTCAATGGTCCACTTGTACTAACTTTGATTGAATAATTCATGATATAAACAGCACTAGAATAATTGTTTTGTTAAATCTCATTTGCAATATTTCTGACAGGCCTTTCTTTTTTATGTAACGTTGCATTACTTCAAATTGCTTTAAATTGAAAACTAGCAAAACTATTTCAGTAAAGTATATGATTAGTAGATGGTGTCAACCTGTGATAGCATAGCTTAGATTTTAACAGTTAGAACGGACATACATTGGTCACTCTAATGCTTATATATAAAGTGCTAGAGCAAATCATTAAATTAAGGAGACAAAGAAGTAGAAGTAGATGCAATGTTTACTAATATTTAGCATGAGAACATATACATCTATCTATTTGAAATCTATTTATACTAATTCTAAAGTAAGCAGGAACCAAAGCTGCTCCTGATACATGATATCTGCTCAATTCCCTCGCGTGTTATGCTGGCTTTGTATTGTCAGTAAATGAATAGTGTTTCCTTTTTCGACAATGTATGATTAATTCACTCGACTATTAACGGATTGTAGATACCACTTAATTGGTGATAATCGAGTGTATGATACTTCGTGCTTAATGTTGATATTTATTAAAGCTGTATTAATTATATTTATATAAAATATGTGCATATGTGCTATTCTATGCAATATGCCGTTTACATGTAGTCGGTTATATAATGCCAATGACAGCGCTCTTCAGATCTACTGTGCTTTGGCGTTACCATAGTCAAGGATTATCCGTGAGGAATTTCCGAGGTTGGTCTCGCTTCTGAAAAGCTTTGTCCTGGATTCGTGTTGTGCCCCTAGTCCGGCGAGATCAAAGTTCAGCATGCCCATGATTCGTCCTGTCGAGTCTGTCCTTATATCCTCGTGACTTGAGTCGTGGGGAATAGGGATATTATTAGAACCGTTTGCACGTACGCGTGCGGGACCCCACACCAAAATCGACCTTGTGTCAGATTTTCCCCTCGTGGGGAGGCAGATAAACACATACTTGCTTCGGCAGTAGCTTTGCGCCGTTGCAATACCGAAACCGATGACGGTTTACTGAGGCTCTGTATTGCTAAGCGCAGAGGCCTAGGAGTCGTCCTGTGGCTTAAAAAGAGTTACATTGCCCAGTTTCGGGGGTTCAGTAAACTCCCCAACAGCACCTCCCGGTTCCCCTAAACGGGGAGGGTCGGGTGCGCTCTGACGCTTTCACGACCGCAGTTGCGGAGACTGGAGCAATTGTGTCATTGTGGCGTCTCAGGTAAATACGCACTTCCTTCGGGAGTACATATACTAAAATTGGAATGGCACAGAAGGGATTAGCATGGTTTTCTATATATCTTTTATATACTCTTTATAATGATTCTAAGATAAGAATGTGTAACCAAATCCAAATGGATGGCTGCATTGTTTCAACAAGCGGGTGGTCGATATTTTTCATCAGCCAATACTTCCATTCAGAGGAAAGGTTTGTTATAGGCAGATAATCAAACAAAACAAAATACACTCTTAATTATATATACTAGCCAAATAACCGGTCCGTATGCTGGATATTTGGCTAGTTTAATGGCAATTGAAATACTTGACAACTTAGTATTGTTCTACCTGATGCTTGAAAACTCATACTGCTTATTTACTTCGGAAGCTTGCCTCCAAGATTCAAAGGAGGTGTGTTATCCTTATCTCAGAAAATGTTGAATAGCTAACTCTTGATAACTATAAATGTTATCATTACGTAATCACAGTATTACCCAAATACATGACGAAATTAATCCATTTAAAAAACTCAACAATTCAAAACGTTTAGCCCCAAAAGAGTTATAATCACATTGACATACACCAACACATATACACAGGATGCTACTACAAATTTCAGAAAACCTTAACGGGTTAATGACTAGTTTAATCTTCAGAGTTACGCAGCGTTTCCTGTGTCTTGTGTCTCACTAATCTCTCCAATCCCTATATCAGAGACAATGCATAGAAACTGAAGTTCTTTAAACTTCAGTTTCTATGCAGTGTATCTTTCTTTGAACGTGCCATTCCGTACCTTAAATTCCTTGAACTTTTTCGTAGGACGTCGTACACTTATCGACTCAGCGCCCACTCAGCAACACACGCGCGTGCGCCCGCGCGCGCGCACACACACACACACACATACACATACACATACACATAGACATATATATATATTATTGTCTTTGAACTTTGCATGCACCAAATAACAGAAGCTCAAATGAAAAAATCTACAAAATGCAGTCATGTCAATCTTAAAAACCTATTCTTATTGATGCAAGATTGAATTTCGTAGAGTAGTTGGTAATCAAATGCATTCTCTTCGAGGTCTAGTCAGTCCATTGTTTTCGGAAAGTAATTCTTTGGGACACTTAAAAATAACTTGCCTCTTGTAAAATAACATAAAAATACAATACTTTATAAATATATATTTGGTCGGAAATCTAGAAATCAAATCTTCAATTTTTATTTTATATTTTGAACTTTGATTGCCAATATAAAAGTAATCGATAAAGTAAAGTAGTGGATGCTGACCAAAAGAAAGTTTTAAAAAAAACAAGAGAAATGCTATAAAACAATGGAAACACATTCGGAAAAATGAAATTCATTGGAATCATCTGAAAGAAAATAAGGAAAATGAACTAAACCTAATAGAAATAAACAATATTTAAATCCATTTCATTTGAAATGTTGCTTTTGCGCACATAATTCACAACTCGTCACAAGAAAGCGGTTTTAGAAATAAAGCAAACAGGCCATTCAATAATTCGAAATGTGCATAACAAATCTACTGTTCAGAATCTTTAATGACTATGCATTTGCAGGCCTCAGTGGCTTTAGACGAGGAATTGATTTATTAAAAGAACTCAACAATAATAACAATATAGTTGATGATTTAAAGATAAAGCAAATAGCTTTTATGAAATATTCATTTTTCATGCGGAATTCACATTGGTTTATTGAAAATAGAAAGTGATTATTCGACCAAAAGGAAATCAGTGAAGGAAAAGTTTCATTTCTAGCAAAAGTAAACTATTTATAAAGTGAACTGATTCATCTAAACGGTATATTATAGATGGACTTTATCAATATTGTACTATATAAGTATGTAAGGTTTTAAATAAATTGTATCCATCAATTGCCGCACTCTATGTGACATTTCTTGCACATAGCGCCTTTTCATAGCCTCATGGGAAGCCATGCGCTGTGATCATTAGCTATTAAATACATTCATATAATAATGTATGCCTCATCTCCACGCCTTGTAAGAGTTCAGGTTATAGAGGTTAGTCTGCGATAGGATGTATTGTTTTGCTTTTAGTAGCGATTTATTTGGCCGTTTTTCTTGCGACAAACCCTGTTATAAGTAAGCAGTAGGTGTGTATGTGAGCGTGTGTGCTTGTGTCTGTTTCTGTGTATATGTATTACACTTTCAGTATGTGCCTATAATTTAACTTTGCGTATTTGCGCAGATACTAGAGTTGTCAACCTTTAGATATGTCCATCCTTTATTTCATCATTCATACCGTTCGAATCAACACACACACATTCAATCTGTCATACTAGCACACGCATGCATACGTCTTCTAATTAATGTCTTGCATTCAATGCTCACATTTAGTGCGTTCACTGATATCATTGATTGTATATGACATTGTTATTTCACTCTGCAAAAATAGCAAGTTTATGTGATTTTTCCAATTGATATCTACTAATGAAAGCACACAACCTGTTGGTTCGTTGAAATTCAAATGTTGTATTCAATCTCTGGAAGTTATCAATGGAACATTTAATAACTGTTATCAATGTATCGGAATCATCTGAAAGAAAATAAGGAAAAATAACTAAACTTAATAGAAATAAACAATATTTAAATTCATATATATTAACAGAGATATCGGAAACCTAAACAAAAAGAATATATGTCAGTTATATGTAGGCTGTTTTAGAATATGTTCTTCGAATATAAGCAAAACGTATCAATACTAAATCACCTGCTCTGAATAAAGAATACTGGACATTTCATTATTAAGGATAATAGTGAGTTCGGGCAAATTCATTTGTTTCAGGGTTTGCATATTTTATTTTATCTGCTTGGCTATTATTTCAAAAACACACACATTTGGATTTATTAATATAACTGATAATGCCAATGAAATGGACTATGTAAACATCTAGACTAATCGTTCTAAAGATGTTAAGTATTTCCATGAATATAATGGAAATTAGTTTGTTGATTACTGATTAAATCTGTCCCAGACCTCCCCACCTGATAAAGTATGGAATCATGCAGATTTCATGAATGAAGATCTATTAGGTTAATACAAGTAGATTAGTTAAACATGCACATGCGTAGATGAAGAAATTGGGGAAATAGGCGAATGTAAATTGCTATTTAGAAGAGTAACGGTTGCGTTTTATTATGGTGGCAAAATAAACAACTTCCAGGTTTATAAACTGCATGCCGATGTATAAGATTGTTAGTGAAGTATGTCTTGTGAGAACACATGCTTAGACGGAGTTTTATAGAATAACAGCAACACAAACATGCCTAGAGGTACACACAGCCAAAGAAAAAGAAAGAACAGACATTCTAAGTATCAATGACAACACACTAAAGAATTCAAAATCTACCGCAAGTAACAAGTTATCTTGCACCGTGTCTTGTTATTGATTTTTAAAAAGAAATATTTATATAAGATTGAATGATTAAAACCTTAGATTATGAATATCTTTAGCGATGGACAATAGGCGGGAAGAGTTGAAAAAAATTATTATCTTGGATACTTCTAGCCTTTTGGTTGCTCATAGATGCCAACGTTATAAACCATCTTTGTTGGTGGCGTCTTGTCTGTTTACTGTCTTTGACTGTTTATGAGTCTATGATTATTTGGTCAGTGATACAACATATTATTTTTCAAATATTCTCGTTCAAAGAAAAATAAAGTTTAGTTACACAAGAGTACATTTAAAGAGACAGACAAGTTATATTAACAGAGATATCGGAAACCTAGACGAAACAAATATATGTCAGTTATATGTAGGCTGTTTCAGAATATTTTCTTCGAATAGAATCAAAACGTACCAATATTGTACAACACTATAAGATTTAATACCCAGTTCTCATTAAATAACATTTACAATTAACAGTTCAATTATGAAAGATAAAGATATATTCATTAAAAGGCAATACTGATGTCAGCGGAAGATGGCCCTTTCAATGAAAGATTTGAATTCACGTTGTATAACAATAATATGAAAGATATGGCTGATAATTGAAGATGTTCTTAATAGTGTTATTAAATGTTCTTAGTTTGTTGAGGATTTAGTAGTTCAAAACCACCATACAAAAGAATAATTATACTATGTACACAGCCGAGATAACATGATGATGTGTTTGCTTTCGAGAAATTGCAGTAGTCTCACCCTGCGGAATTTTGGAATAGAATCAATTCGGAATAAGATTCCCAAAATGCAGCTTTGATTCACATTTGATTTAATCTGAGTAAGTCGAAATACTTACGAAAGTTAGAAAAAGTTACATGAATGAAGAGTAAAACTAAATTAAGAAGAAAATAAATGAGTGCACACATGTAATTCATGTTTTCCACTGGAATAGAAGTTTTCTGTTTGTTCGCTCTTGCTTTCCACTCTACCGCGGGAAGACTTTAGACACAGGGGTTATCTTTTCATCAATGTGCTTGCAGCTGTCCATGCAACAGTATATAAAGTATATTATTTTTTGCCGGATGAACTATAGCCCCAGAACAGAACGATAGATAAGGTACGACGTGAACAAAAGCCAATTGCTACAATCGGCTTCCTTTGTAGCTGGAGGGGGCTATAACAGCAGAACTCGGACGGGCGGAAGCCTCAGGCTTTTCTAACTTTGTGAGTAAATGCTATTTCGCTGAATGTCAAAAGTCAGAAATTTCCTGCAAGGCTGGCAATGATGGACTTGCTTATTATATAACATATCTGTTGGGAAATCTCTTTCATAGAGCCAGGGCGTTTTCTGCTGCAAAACTTTGCGGACGAACAGAATACAGTTATGTACAATAAACTGTTTCGCATCTGTTTCCTACATATATCTGTATACATACACGGGAGTGCGTACACACTCTGGAGACTCAGAAATAATTTGCAAAATGTATTTATCACCTGGCATGTTTTAACTGAAAGATTCAGCCCTTTTCAAAGCTGTCTGGAGAAAGCGGTGAGTCCTACTTCGTTCGAGGATCTGTATTTGAATTCGGAGCGGGTAGGCTTTATTGGCAGGGTATAATCTTCTGGTGTGTGTGTGTTCGGTTGTGTGCCTATTTTTCTTTTGTGCATTTATGTGCGTGTGTGGGGGTGCTGTGTGAGGCAATAGAGAGTCCATGAGTGATGGTATTTCTTATCGGCGGTGGTAGGGGAAAGAGGGTTAGCAGTGGACATCGGTTGACCTGTGGTATGTGTCTCTGTATATGAGTGTGTGTGGGTGTAGTGGTTTATGTGAGTGCGTGGTGTGTGTGTGTGTGTGTGTATGTGTGTGTATTCTGGGGGAAATGTGTGTGTGTGTGTGTGTGTTGTGATTGGATAGATGGATGGATTTCCTACGCTTAATATGTTGATTAGCATTTTGTCATCAAAAATAGTCGTAGATTAATGCTCACGAAAGGAAAAATTATATCCTAAAATGAATAGCAGGACAGTAAGTAAATAGGAGCTACAGAAATTGAAAGATAAATCATGGTCATGAGATACTACTTAGCAGTGGTTTCGTTTTTGGCCGGATGTGTGTGTGTGTGTGTGTGTGTGTGTGTGTGTGCGTGCGTGTGTGTTCTAGGGTGTATGTATGTGTGTGAGTGTTCTGGGGAATGTGTATGCTTGTGGATTTTGGTGCGGGCATAGTGTCTGTGTGTTGGTCTCATGTTAGCCTGTTTGAGTTTGGAAATGTTTTTTCGTGAAGATCCTTTTCTGTCTGGATATAAGTTTCACGGTGTATAGTGACATGTTGTGTACTAGTGTCGGTAATTGCAATTATATCAGCCTCAATGATTTGGCGTATCATTTTGTCATGGACGTGTTTGACAATTCTGGCCTGTTTCAAGTTAAAGTTGTGGTTGGTTTTATTTCGGTGGATTACGGGGGCGCTATTACGATTGTCTAATATTAGCGCACGTCCGTGTTCGTATCCACGTGAGAGATCGAGATGTTTCGCCAAGGTATACATTGAGACAGATGTCGCATGGTATTTCGTATATGCCAGCCTCGGCGGTTGTGTTTCTGTGTTGTGTTTTTTTTATTAGGTGGCGTATAATCAACGATGTTTTGAATGTGATGCGTAGTCCTCGGTGTTTGAGTTGTGTGCCGAGTTATGTTGTCTGTGGACGGGTGAGGAGTATGATTGTCAAGTAGGCAAGTGGCCAAACAAAATATATTCAGCTGAATTGATGTGTCTGTACAAAAGACTACGTTCTAGTGATGTGGATAAATTGCTTTCTACCAATGTGTTCATTTAAAACCACAACAAACACAAGTCGTGCCATCATGTTATGACCAATAATTTTTACTTTAACTTTTTACATCAACTGTATCCAGAATGTTCCTAACGCTTCTTTAAGAAGACAACTGTTTATACTTTTTTTTAAAAGTCATTTTTAAGAGATGTGTAAACTATTTGAAAATATTAGTTATTATTCTTGAACCTTCAATAAAATACACACGCACTCACACATGCACATATTCGGTGGTTGATTAATAAGATTCTCACTGCATAATATTCGAGCTATGTGATTATATGAAAAGCGTCGGGTTAGGTGCATTGACATGGGGTATGCTGGAAAATAAATATATATCATGTAAAAATAAATGCGTTTTCATCATTAATCTACGGACTTATATGACTTCTCTGGCATCTGCTTTTTCGGGAGTGACCAGGACCTGCGTTTCATCCATATCTAGATTAGCCATACATCTGGAATACTTCGTTGAATGGGCGACATACCCTTTCAGCCGGCCCTGGCATCTGCTTACTGATAAATGTCCATGACCTCGGTGTAAATCTTTATTAGGTCCCGTATAATCAACGATGTTTTGAATGTGATGCGTAGTCCTCGGTGTTTGAGTTGTGTGCCGAGTTATGTTGTTTGTAAACGGGTGAGGAGGATGATTGTCAAATAGGCAAGTGGCCAAACAAAATATATTCAGCTGAATTGATGTGTCAGTACAAAAGACTACGTTCTAGTGATGTGGATAAATTGCTTTCTAGACTACCAATGTGTTCATTTAAAACCACAACAAACACAAGTCGTGCCATCATGTTATGACCAATAATTTTTACTTTAACTTTTTACATCAACTGTATCCAGAATGTTCCTAACGCTTCTTTAAGAAGACAACTGTTTATACTTTTTTTTAAAAGTCATTTTTAAGAGATGTGTAAACTATTTGAAAATATTAGTTATTATTCTTGAACCTTCAATAAAATACACACTCACTCACACATGCACATATTCGGTGGTTGATTAATAAGATTATCACTGCATAATATTCGAGCTATGTGATTATATGAGAAGCGTTGGCTTAGGTTCATTGACATGGGGTATGCTGGAAGATAAGTATATGTTATGTAAAAATAAATGCGTTTTCATCATTAATCTACGGACTTATATGACTTCTCTGGCGTCTGCTTTTTCGGGAGTGACCAGGACCTGCGTTTCATCCATATCCAGATTAGCCATATAGCTGGAATACTTCGTTGAATGGGCGACATACCCTTTCAGCTGGCTCTGGCATCTGCTTACTGATAAATGTCCATGACCTCGGTGTAAATCTACCCAGGTCGGCTATACTGTCGGGATACTCCTTTGAAGGGGCGGCAGCCCTCTACTACTGGATCTGGAATCTGCCTAGGAGAAGGAAACTCCATCAAGATTTACGACCTAGGGAACCTGCTCACATTGTCCCACTGCTTTGTGTCATGACATGCACTATCTTTGTTTAAATGATGGGGTCAGTCACTCGCACGCCGCAACTCACCTACAAATTCATTGAGCAGGTCATATGGCTATTTCCCGTACAGGCCTGGCCTGAGGACCTGAAAGTCCTGAAAATCACTTCAACATCTTCGTTTGCGAAGACGAGTCATGATATATATGTTAAATGCCCTTACTAAAAATGATATCATGGAATCAGTAATATCATTAATCTCATCAGTTATTCTAAGTTAAATTGTACACTGTTTTTAAAGTGCAATGTTAACAAGTGTATGTCGTGACATTACCAGTTTGAATGACATTTATTAGTAGTCTTCTTTCGTGCTGGAACGCCTGTTCAATCTATGTATTTATATAGTTTGTTTTATCTGGATTATTGTTTTCATTGAATCCTTGAATGAATAGCGCTAGGGAGGCCTTAACCGTTACCTTTTCCCAATATCATTAGGATTACCGATTATTCTTACAAGTTACTGAGCAGATTATTGAAATAATAAAAGCATAAAACCGTCATATATCGACTGGTTAGTGCAAAGCAGTCAGATGAATGAAATAAATGCTGGCAGTAAATGTGGAGCTGTAGTGTGTATACAGAGCTGTTGTTAGTAATGATTTGTACGCTATTAGTCAGGTAGGAGAAAAATGAGAAGGAGATAAATGTATTTCTGCTTTTGTAAAAAAAAAGCATCTGATTTACGATAGGAGAAAAGCAATATAACTTGTTTCGGACGATCTTAAACTTTCACGGCTCACACTCTATAATATTCACGGAAAAGGGGGAAGTATTAGAAGAAAAGGAATATATTGATATATTGGGAACATAAAAGAAATATAGCAAGGGACTAAACATCTACGAATCTAGAGGTAATATATACAGTAGCGAAAGAGAAATAACCTATTCCAAGATAATGGGGAGTTGATAAATCATTCAGTATGGTTTGCAGGCTTTTACGGGAACAAAAGAATAAACTCATACGGACACCAATGCAATGAAAAAAACATGTTTAAACCCAACATAGATGTTCATGTTTGTTCTCACGCTCACTCACTGTCTAATTTCTCGACTATTTCTCTCATTCTCGCAAAAGCACTCAACATTCACATTTGCATACCCGCGGAGTGTATACCGGAAGAATTTTGTTATAAATCATCAACATAGTCAAAATCAATATATGATCTTTCAGTTTTAAGGTTGGTCTGGCTGTCTGACTGGCTGGATATCTATATATGTGTCGCGCGTATAGGCCGCACCCATGGAGCTGGAGGTCTGAAAATGTAAACATTTACTCCTTATTATTTATAGAAAACACTTTATCAAAGTCCCCCTCCTAAACAAGGTTTTTAATTGCGGTGTCAATTTAGAATGTAAGTTTATGCTAAAGTGATCCCTTTGTTTGTGTCCAGGAGTGTTCACGCTTGCTTTTTTGAAAATTCGGCCTTTTTTGTGAACACCGCCCAATAAAATGCCAGAGAAGTTATCCGTTGATCACACCTTTTTCTAATTTATTTTATTGATCACCCTAACACGACATACTGCCAACAGACACTGGCCATGTGACGGTTCCTATTAAGTAACTAACCACACATGTTAACTAGGGCTTTAATACATAATTCTAGTTATTTTAAGTGCATTTATAAAGCAGTTATCGGAACAACATAGCAAGTTCTATTTTTCTTTCTCTAAATTAATAACTTCAGTATTTTTGATTCCCATACAATAGTGTCTGTAATCTTTGCGATATTCCTCTCATTTCCCATTGTCGAATCGAATGCTGTGTTTCCTCCATTGACAGATGTGTATACTTACAGTTCATAACGCACATCGATCGCTAATTTTGTTTGGATTAGGGAGAAATGATTTGCTCGTTTGTTTTGATTGTATGGATGTTGTGTTAAGCTCATTAAATCGAGTTTTTCATTCTCTCACGTATGATATTGATCGGAACCAAAGGATAATTAATTGCTCACTTAACTAAATTAATTTATCCTCTTTATCTTCGCTACACATTGTTATCAAATGTTTGTAGGATTGTTTTTATCCCATATACTGAATTGATCACATTTTTCCCAAGACAGCTCATCTTAATACGTGTTATATTAATATAGAGACATTCGTATGAATACGGTACGTTAAAATATCATTTTTGCATGTACGGCATTGATATGTCAATTATAAAACAAAGTACAAAACTAATCGCTATATTTGAATCATCAGTTCATTTAATTCGTCGTTAATTATATTTCCGTTTCCTGTTATACATAAGAAGAAACATAACATGTGAATGTCGTTAAAAAAGATTACAGTCTCTTTTCAAATTGCTTCGACTCTCATTATTGATTTTGGTCTAGTGTCTATTTCATCTTAATGTTAGTTGCTTTTCATTGGAACTACTCTGGCTATCACTCTATAGCTGTTTGTAAACAGCGCATATCGGAAATAAAACATTGAAATGTCGACCGGTTGCGGGAAACATTATGAAATCTCGACCGATTGCGGGAAAAACATTGTAATCTCGAAGGGTTG
The DNA here is from genome assembly GCA_006491835.1 of Architeuthis dux. Classification (NCBI taxonomy): domain Eukaryota; kingdom Metazoa; phylum Mollusca; class Cephalopoda; order Oegopsida; family Architeuthidae; genus Architeuthis; species Architeuthis dux. Next base: position 6,749,008 of record VCCN01003404.1, read on the forward strand.
CGAGAAAAACATTGACATCTCGAAAGGGTGCGAGAAAAATCATTGAAATCTCGAGGGGGTGCGAGAACAACATTTACATCTCGAAGGTGTGCGATAAAAACTCGAAATCTAGAAGGTGTGCGAGAAAAACCTTGAAATCTCGAAGGGTTGCTAGAAAAACATTGAAATCTCGAAGGGGTGCGAGAACAACATTGAAATGAACGATAAACACTCGAAATCTCGAAGGGGTCCGAGAAAAACTTTGAAATCTCGAAGGGGTGCGAGAAGGATTTTGAAATCTCGAACGGTTGCGGGGAAAAAACATTGAAATCTCGAAGGGTTGCGAGAAAAACTTTGAAATCTCGAAGGGGTGCGGGAAAAACATTGAAATCTCGAAGTGGTGCGAGAAAACCATTGACATCATTGTAATCTCCACGCGGTGCGAGAAGAAATTGAAATCTCGAATGTGGTGCGAGAAAGACATTGAACTCTCGAAGGTGTGCGAGAAAAA
>VCCN01003404.1:6797777-6808918 GCA_006491835.1 Architeuthis dux
ATACTTAATAGATCATTGCGTCAAAGCTGTCAATATAAACAATTAACAGCTTTGAAGCAGTAAACTATTACTGTGGAGAAACCACCCAAGCCCCACAAATATATGATATATAAATGATTATGTCTAATTAATTTCATCAGATGTTTTATTACAAAGTGACATCAACTCGTTCAAGTCGTTTCCATTGTTTCCAATGGTGGGTAGCAGATATTTTATTAGCAACAGTATTACCATGAAATTAAGAGAACGAGTCCAGTGTTACGGACAGAAAAACAGAAACATTACACCGATCATTATTATAATAGATACTTACGTTCCAAATATTATTTTATGAATAAATGGCACAGATATATTGACTGAACCTGCCTAATGGCTGTAGTAGGTTCATGTTTCCCACATTAGCCAGTGGTTGGTCTTGGTGTTCACGTAAAGTCTGTATCCCAAATGCACAGCAAAATGTTATCTCTCACCTATTGTCCAGATCAAAATATCTAAAGATATACGTTTGCTTATTCGAATCAAGGTAATGTTTCTGGCAAGAACACTGTTTTTTATTTGAATGTTTAACTTAGAAATATCGCCCTGAGAGATACAAAGATGGGGAAAGTACATATTCAGACATAAACTTTCTTGGAAATATATACATATGAATTGATTGGATGTGCAGTTGTCTTTGAAATTCACACACCAACACTTCCACAGAAGCACACATTTGTTTATATACATACTGCTAGGTATCGAATGCCAATAAATCACCACCTTCCTTTTGCTTTTATCTTTTGTAGAAATGCTGTCTGGGGAGGAAAACATCCCATTTATAACTGGTCAAAATAGGTATCTTCATATAAACATTTGACAGTGTAACAAATAACATCAAGAAAGAATAAAAACTTTTTTCCTTTTAAGATATCCTGTGAAGTTTGCTTTTATTTTCCATCAATCGTTCTTTTCTTTTTTAATGTTTACTCTTTTAGAAGCCAGTGCAAGTTTCAGTTGAACACGTGCTTCTTTTTATGGCATTGCGTCGGCTAAGAATAATGTGATTACAAGTTTGTATTTCAGGTTGAAATCGTGTGAATTGTATCAGAGCTGCCAGCAACCTCTTTCTTCTTCAAAAGACTCGATAATTCATATGAATAAAAACGGATATTTGTTTGTATGACTATTTTCCCATGTCACTATCGCAGTTATGACAAAGTGATATAAAACTTGACTAACTCTAAAATCCTAAAAGCTGGCATTCCAAATACTAGCCTTTCAAAGTACGCGTTTATAAAGGTCTGATTGCTAATGTAATAGAAAGTACGAACATGTCACACATACAATTAGATCAGCATCGTAACGATGGCCGAATGCTATTGTATAATATCCAGATCTGTACATTAAGAAGATGGAGAAGATTATGATAACGCCATGGACTGTAATACATGATTATGTATGCAAAATATGGCTCATTAAATATTTCACGCCTTTCTGTCAAAACACATATTATTCATAATTTAGTGATGTAACTTTTGATCTGTTTCTACGCTGCCTTCTGACTTGTTTATTCAGTATATTTCAACAATCCTCATTTTCTTGAATTTTGCTTTATATATAGTTAGTAATTTCCTCATTATTTGATTATTAATGCTCAGGTCATCCCATGTCAATTTTCACCACATATGCTGCTCAAGTATGTATTTCTTTGATCATGTTTCACTATGTATTGTATCACAGCGTCGCTGGCCGCGCCCTGTTCGACACACCACAGCAGGTGGCAAAAAGCGAATGTATTTCATACCGGAGGCAATGCGATACGTTTCTACGTTGATCGGACAGTTAACGGTCGACTCGTGAGGCAGAAAAGAAGAGTCTGTAGCGACGACAGCGATGAAGAGTGCTGTCTATACAGGGATACAGGAGTCCAAGCATGTAACCAAGATGTAAGTATCAAAGCTCTAATTGCAGTTTCTGTTCGTTGATATCCCTTAAGTTGTAGTCTCAGCTTTCACTCTCAGGTCACAACCCCAGTCCTTTGTCCCAGCGAGTGAAGTCACCACGGCTAACGACACGGGTTTCATCTGCTTTCTTGGGTCAAAACTCAGCCCCTTTCATGAGGATCAACCAATTCTCGACGCAGTGTGGGGTGGTTAATTACTTAAAAGTCAGAATCAATCACTTTCCTCCGAGGGTCCAATATCTTCCAAATCTGTGACCCCATATTAACATCCCCCTCTCCTCCGCACTCGACTCCTTACCCTGAGTGCCATTTCACTATTCCTTTGGTCCCAATCCCTTTTCCACCCGGTAACCAATCGGTGGACGCGAATCGGGCACGCACCAATTTGCGTGGGTAGAAAACAGACGGGTTCAGACTGGATCGATTAATGGGAATCATAACAGCAATTGATTATAATTTCCCGATGCGTCCGTGACTAAAGTATGTTGCCTCATCCTAAGGAGACCAACCTGTTCTTGTTTTTACAATCTGGTTGATAATAATATATATATATATATCATCATCATCATATATATATATATATATCATCATCATCATCAGCCGTTATAAGTCAACTGCTGGACAAAGGTCTTTCCCATTTCCTTCCATGACAACCTATCTTGTGCTAGTCTCTGCCAAGTCTTACTGGCAGACCTTTCTATCTCGTCCCTCCATCTTGTGTCTGGTCTTTTCCTACTTCTTTTACTGTCCCATGGACACCAATCGGTTGTTTTTTCCCCCATCTATTGTCATCTATTCTTTCTAAATGGCCAGCCCATCTCCATTGTTGCTGTTTAATTAGTTGCATACTATCCTTCACTCTAGTCCTTTCTCTGATCCATGTTGATCTGTTTCTATCCCTAGCATTGCTCTTTCCATGGCTCTCCGTGCTACTCTGGGATGGTTTTCGGCTCGTTTGGCTAATTTCCATGTTTCGCATCCATAAGTCGTGTTTGAGTAGTTCGGTTCTTTCGGTTATGTTTCTCTTAGCAGCATCTGCACATTTCTCAATACCAAACCCCATTCTGTTGTCCTGGCTGAATATCCTGGCTCCATTTCATTTTGTAAATTCAATATCAGCATAACCTTTAAGTCATCCAGATGAATTGAGTGAATGTTTCCGAAATCGTAAAACTCTACATCCTTCATTACAATTCCACAGAATGCAGTTAAGCGATATGATTCTGATGCTGGAGAATTATGGGGATTGAGGGTTCTCTTTGTGGAATGTTTCTTCTTGTCTGGACATCGTCTATGAATTGCCCTTCTACATTTAGTTCTACCCTCCAGATTCCATTGTATTTGTTTTGAATTTTCAATGTTTTAGGCAGTTTTTGTTGGACCATATTGTAGGTCTATTTTAGTCTATTCATAACAATACAAGTTACGTTTTCATTGTTTGAAGTATTTTCTGTTATCTATGAATATTTGGTCGCGTGTGCCCCTGGCTCGGTTTCGGCATCTGTTCTGTTCCCCTGTATTGACCCTTCACTTTTCTAGTGAATTGTAGTTTTTCTTTTCTTTTTTCAAGATAGCTACTTAGCCTTTCTATTGTGTTCTGTATATGTGTGTGTGTGTGTGTGTGTGTGTGTGTGTCTTTATATATATATATATATATATATACATTTCATCTCAAACTGTGGGTAACAGGTAAATCTCAGGAAATGAGAACAATGATGTTCTCAAATTATTCTAAGAAACTATTGTCAAGTGTTCAAGTATTCGTAGTACAACAAAGACTAATAAGAGGAGAACTGTCAACGGATTTCAATCATCATTACAAATATACATTTCAACTCAAATCAGATGACAGGTAAAGAAATGCATTTGCAAGAGCAATTTATTTAGGAAAACCTTGTGACTTTGTTATCCTTGCAGAAAGAAATAGGATACTAAAGAAATGTGCTGCATTCAAATATTGACTGTTCACTTGTAAAATATATTCTGCACTCATCATCACTTCCACTGTACCAAAGAAGATTATAAGAGTTGCTTCACTGTGGATTTGTCTAATTACCCACAAGCCACTGTGTTCCAATTTAACAACAAATAAAGTCAGGCATTATTTTCTGCCTACAGAACAACCACTTCCATCGCCTTGCCAATTGCCAGAGTAATTCGCTGCAAAGGCAATTCCAATCGACCCCGTCTTTAAAACTCGAGAGATTTCTGTAAATATTTATAAAATCACACCCGAAATTAACATTCACAATTGAGCTGACAAGAGTTGGCCGTCATTTGAAATCGTAAGACATCTGTCATTCCCCTTCAGTGTGGATCATTGAGCGTATACATGATCAGTGTCATTAATCATGTATACGACAATGCAATTAACCTTCTCATTATTGCCTCACCTCCGAAGTTAATGTGTCCACAGGTGGATTTTCTTACAGCAATCAGATAATAATGAATCATTGGATGTTGAGGGTCGAATTAATGTAAAGGCAATGCTTTGAAGCCAGGTTTCGGTATTGACACATTTTCCCGCTTGCTTACTATTATGTAATAATGTTTTTAAAAAGTTTGCCTCTCGCTTGTTCAGATCTTGAATACAGGGGGAAACCAACTTTATGTTCTCCTAACCTTAAATAAGGCATGACATACAGGGATATATCTTGAAATCTCTGATACGAGGTGTTGTCGCTATCATACACATCGTATATTTTTGGAAAAGCGTTGACATTATTATGAGATAAAAGAAAATACTAATCAAAACTAAGAATAGTCACAAGGATTGTTTTAAATAGTTCGAGCACTATTTTATCTAAAACTACAAGTGTATATCAAACAAAAATCGATATGGTGGCGGAATGAAGTCGGAGAGGCGACACAACTATATATATATGGCTTATTTGAGCGTCGCTTACTGGTGCAGAGTGCGTGACCTAATCATTAAGGTGCTGTCACGTTAAGACGCTCTCCCAAAATAAGAGAGCCTTGTTCAAATGTTATCGTATATTTGAATTTTGGTTCCAATCAATTCATCGGTTTTGTGGAGTGTGTGTGTGTGTGCGCACGCGCGTGTTTGTTTATGTGTATGTGTGTGTGGCGGGGTATCACTAGGCGCCTTTCAAAGAATTGTCTTCACATTGGCTGAATCGCAAAAGAAAGACCTTTTAGTAATATATAGATAGATATAACAGATCATTATTATCGGGGAGAATGCTAACGCAGACCGCATATGTATTTATTTCTAAATTTCCGAAGACTAATATGCGGAAAACAGGCTCCAGAGTGCCATTAGTAATCACAACAATGTGGTGGCCATAGCTCTAACCGTCCTTGAGTTATGTTGTCATGTCGACTTGAAACGAAAGAATGCCGCGTCCTATAGTCTACAAGTAAAACGTTACGTTTTATCATTGGTATTATTCGTCCAAGTTACATTTTAGTTTTAAAAATGATCATAGGAATAAACAAAATATATTTTACCTCTTTAAAGTATACTTCAATTTAACAATCATCCCTTGTTAATTCCAATTCGGAGCACACATTTTTATGTTAAACTAGATAACATTGCCCATCAAAATATATTGGCAATCTTTCGTTGTGTGTACTCATAACTTTTAACGATTGTCAAAACGACAACGGATTCACTGATCAAACATTAAAACCAAGTATTTACTCAGTTCAATATGTAGTATTTGATTGTATTTGTTTGTATTACTATTGTTTATATTTATTTATTTATTAATATATTAATCTGTAATATGTATTATCATGTTACATAGGATAATAGTATATAATCACAATTCTGTTTTTCTTTGAATTCAACAGATAACGAATGTAGAATAATAAATAAATATGATAGTCATTTCGAATTACAAATCAATGTGATAGTCATAAACAAAGCATCATCGATATTGCGTGTTAGGATCATAGATACGTGCGTCTGTGTTTGCCCGTGTACGTGCGTAGATGAATATGTATGTGTGGTCGTGCGCACGCGTGTATGTGACAATGTAAGCTTAAGTACTTGACTCGACTCCATTTTCTGTTAACGTCAATGATGTCCTTAAAAACGTCAGTGAGAAACGTAATTACAATGAAGGCTTCATAATTTCAAAAGTGCTCTCATCTCAACAGGCCTCCTACGTGTTGTGCACTCATAAGATTTTACCCAAGGACTTTCGCAGTACGTATGTATAATTTAGTAATGTATACAATGCGTGTACTATGTACATAGTTCCTGCTTTATCGATCTATTGAAATATACCCAATTGTATAAAGGAGTGGAAATCAAAATGAATGAAGGATTCGTGTGAGGTTTTTTCATCACATACTAACCTTACATGTCGAAATATATTTCCTTCATTAGGTGGTGTGACTTGAGGCTTTAAAATAATAGCGTCAGTGAAATGTAAGATATAAAAGAAAATATAGGAAATGATAAGAGGAATACAATAACAACAGTAAGAAGAATAGGGGAGAGCAGTTAAAGGAACGCGAAAAAGGTACAGAAATAAAAGAAAAATGGAATTGAGAACAAAGATGAAAAGAAAACGAATTACAATGAATTTGAAAGGAATGCATGAAGGGGGGAGAGAAGGAATGGAGGGAGGAAGGAATTAAGGGAGGAAAGAAGGAATTGAGGATGAAAGGGAGGAAGTAAGTAAAGAATGAACAAACGATCGATTGAACGAAAAAAAGCAAAAATGCAATATTGATATTCTACGTAGGAAAGTTTACCAATAACCCCGTAGCCTGACATGTAGTTATTAACTGAATGTGTATCTGAAATGTACACTGTATACTGTTTAATCTATGAGATTACTATTCACCACTGAATAAAGTGAATAGTCAAGGAAGAAGGTTATGTTGAGAACTGAAAATCTCTAGCGTAAGAAAAATGCTGTTTTCTTCATGTGGCTGCAGATTTATTGATTTACCTACGTAGGTTCCGAACGCAATATTTTTGTTGTAAATTTGATTGTGGCGATCTATAAATGTAAGAGAACATATCAATATCAAGTTGAATATTTTTCCATTAGTTTCAACTTGATGTATTGATCACTTCATCGATCTGTACTTGTTTACTTTGAAGTCTCTGATGTTCACGCCTTCGAATAGTTGCCGGCTTATTGATTGATTGGAGCCAGTCTCGTACAGTCCAATTACTGACCGACTTTATTGCCGGCTCAGCGCCAATGGGCCGATCGTTGAATGATACATACATGCTTAAAGAGGCTCACTTTTTTGTATAGCTTCAATATCATGAATTACATTATGAAAGAAATGCTGTTTTACAAGTGTTGTATTGATTATCCGGAAGTAAGTCAAACTTTCAAGCGACCGAATGATTCAATATTATTGATCGAATTTTATGAAGCGATATTAATGCACGAGAATCAGGATGTGTGATCTCCGTTGTTAGGCTTATATCTTTGGTATCTATAACATATATTCAGTCCAGCCAAATAGGAAGCAGGAAACACTTTACCTTCTTTGCTAAGAAAAATACATTATTTTGTCGCCTGCTATCCTCTACTTCTTATGGCGTCTTCAATGTTTGTTACTATCTTTAGGTGGTCGTTTTATTAAAACAAATAGATATACCAGTGTCAAGAGACCCGGGTATGTATTGGTTTTGTCTCTTTTCAAATTGTAAAAGCGCAACCGGACGAGACATACTACTTGATTATGATAGTGTTGGTTCTTACTATCTTCCACGTACGGCAGTCATCCTATGTAGACACTACACACATTTTGCTGATAGGGTGACTAATAACTTATATATTTGATTAGTCGATGGTATCTGTGTCTAATTTACTCTTCAAGTGATGAGTTTACTAATCCATTCACAAAATAGAAAATGTGATAAAAAGTAATATTATTCGTGGTTTATTTCTTGCTTCAGACACCATTATCCGTTGTTGACCACCCTACTCTTCTATTACAATGAGGAAGCTCTGTTTACGTGACTAATCATTGGTGTAGGTAAGATCTTTATTTTTATGTTTATTTATTTGTTTGTCTTCGGGGACAAGATGCACATTGTCTCATCACCTTAATATCAGCATTATGTATGAGACGAATTACACCTTCAGCTGATGAAAATAATTACGAATAGATCTGGTTAGTCACTCAATAGAAACCGCCACGCGACCAACGTCTTTTGGCAGCAGGTCGTGTGTGGGGTGAACAATTAAGCAATTGGCAAAAAAGAGGTGATCAATGAATCAATGAAAGTTACTCCTTTCGCATTTTGGGGGGCATTGATCACGAAAAAGTAAAAGAAAACAAGCGTGAATCCAGCCGGACAAATCAATCTAGCATAGAATTACATTGCAAATTGACCCCCGCCCCCCACTAAAAGACAATTTAGGTGGGAATTTTCTTAAAAACAAAGGTTTTTCTCTAGATAATTACAAGGAGTAAATGTTGAAATGTCCACCCCTCTAGCTCTATTGGTGCTGCCTGTACGTGTGATACATAGTCAGCCAGCTAGCCAGACAGCCAGACAGCCAGACAGCCAGCCAGCCAGACAGCCAGACCAAATTAAAAACTGACGAAACCTACGTTGACAGTTTCTAATACTGTCCTCCTCCCAGCTCCAATGGTAGTGTTCGACGAACACATAATGGTCTATGAGCATATGAACCTATTCGTACAATCATTCTTCTGCCACCTACAATACATGATTGTTTAAATAGTAATAGGTACGTGGATAATTGTATGTGTTGGTAAACGCAAAAGCCGTGGTTTTGCAACGCACCTCTAACTTGAGTTAACGTAATGAACTTTAACTGACAATTGTATCTTATCGATATGTACCAGTATACACCTCGATTGTCACATAGCATCTGGAGTAGCAAACGGAAGGAGTGTTACGTAAACAAGTAAAGTCATAAAGTCCTAATTACATTGAATGCAGCGACAGAAATGAAAATTGTAAATTGAGAAAACGTGCGTAACGTAGGCATTGTTGTTAGCTTTGTTGTGTCTGTTATGCATTTAATCTCCGGTAACCGTTGTAAAATACTGTGATGAGACTGCCACTCATCCCTGGGTTAAATTAGGAGTTAAATGGAGAGAAAACACTACTGCAGAGTATATCATGTTTTGATTGTCCGCTCCGGTGCTGAGTCACCGGGAATTAAACAGACATTAACCTACGATGTGGAAGCAGAAACAGCTTGTTAGCGGGGCAAATTAACTAGTAATTGAGCAAATGAATGTGGCTTGCCATATAATGAGAATTGTTTAGAAGAAGCGGCATTGGTTACAAAGCAAATATAAGAATAGCTTTTTTGCTACACGTAGTTAAGTTGAAAATGGCGGTTTGAGAAGAAAATACGAAAGGACACGGTTAAAAACAAGAATAGATATGAGTCGGCTTAACAACGGACATGTGACTTGAGCAGAGGCGAAAAGTAAGTGGTTTCTTCCGCTCCTCCATGTACGATACGTACAGACTTGTAAAACTATATGTTTCTCTTCTCTCGTTGAGTGATCCTACACTAGTTATGTATATATATAGAAATTATGTCTGTAGAACTATTCACGGCTACTGTTCGTCGGTTCTTTTAGCGCGCGAGCACACACGCACACACACACACGCGCGCACACACACACACACACACACATATACACACACACAAACAGACACACACCCATGCACGCTCAAAACATACACCAAATCATGTTTGATAAATGTCTTCTGTGCTGTATCTTATCCCCGTCATACAAAAGAGCAGTCTGTCCGAAAATAACCAGCTATTTTGAATATCACGAGAAGTGGCTGAGCAGCCTTGGTATAATGTGGTAACCATTCGCATGACAACTGACTGCGCACAAATGAACACATGTCCCGTAGATTTACTCAAGTGGGTAAAGATCTTACCTACACCAATGATTAGTCACGTAAACAGAGCTTCCTCATTCATGTTGTCCAAGCCTGCATATTATTTGCACATCGTGCAAGGCTTTCGGTCAAACATTGGATCGCCAAGTTCTATCAGCACCCCTCCCAAAAAGATCCAGGTGATACCCCTTGCGACCTCCGGCTTTTCCCCGTTGAAAAGAAGGAGATTTCAGTGGATATGATTAAGGAGAATGCTACAACTGGCGATCCCCAAAGAGGTGTTTGCCGACTTCTTGAAAAGTAGAAGGGACGTTTGGATAAGTTTGTAAGAGGGAAACAGGCACCTTTGCCCTAGGCAGGCTATTTTGTCATTGGCATTACATTGCTGGATATTTTCCAGACCGACCTAGCCTGTTTGTATAGTCCAGGAGGAGGACTCCACGACAAACGTATTAAACAAGTCATATATTGTAGTTAGCTATGAAATTTGAATAAAGTAACTTAAAACAAAGAAAGAGTCCAGCCTATTGTTGTCCATGGGCCAGGAGCTAGACATATTGTATTGGTGCACTTGGGGGTACTACATTTAACAATGCATTTTGGTGTTGCGCATGTCTGCAGTGTATGGAAATGGTTGATGGACCTTTTTTGGTATGCTCGTTGATATTAGAGAAGAACATTAAAATCGCTCCTTCTAATAAAAGAGAGACATGTAGTCTACTGTGTTCAATGCAATCTGTTTCGCCATTTACATATTTTAAACTATTTCGATGCCTATGAACACTTATCATGAATGAATGCTCAAAATAAGCCATTATTATTAGAATGTTGTAGCTGTTGATAAAACAAGTAGTTTGCTTCTTGCACAAACGGAGACATATAGACTATCACAGTAGGAGTGTCTCGGCTCGCCTAAATTGCTTCTCAACTTTGGATCGTTCCCCAAAGTGCTTTTTGTACATAGTGATTTTTCTCCTTTAACTTTTAGTGGTGGCACCAGACGTACTTATCACAGATTCTAATATGACAAGTTCGACTTCTATTCTTTAAAAGCACACTACCTTTTTAGAACTATCACATCATTCGCATATCGGTGATACAAGTGCTTGAATGTGTGTACGCATACATGTATGTAGTTAGGTATGTATTTATCTGATTTGCCTAGCGGCTGATACCGTTATAAGCTAGGCTCTAGAGCCAGCGATTGGTGTTCGAGTTGTCAAGCTGTCAATACTATTATGTTATACATTGGTTCTGCAGGTTCTGCAGGAAGGCAGCCATCATTTCCCATCCTAAGGGAATTGATGTTACAAACACCTGATACGGTTTGCCTGCCTCTCTGTCCCCCATTCGTCC
>VCCN01003404.1:6810308-6821551 GCA_006491835.1 Architeuthis dux
ATAGTGAAATGTTAGATTACAACTAAAATCTAACTAGACAAGTTGAAAGAGAAAAGGCTTTCCGCAACCTATATTTTATTAGTTAGGTGTTCCTCGGGCGAATCTGTTTCTTGTTATTCTTTTATTGAGAGGATAATTGTTATTTTAACAGCTAATTCTAAATTGTGTAGCCCTAATTTACCTTGCCGAAAGGACTCACATTTCCTTCGAATAATATGTTAATATCTAAATGGCACCTATACCACTCTTCTATCTGTAGTTAATTTTGAACATGTATATTTCAGTCTAAATCCGATTCATACTCTGATCGGTTGCATCACGCAATTGCATTGTTGCACAGTGTTGCGATTCTGTATTTTTCAATACCCATATTGAGCAAATATGGTACTGAACAGAGTTACTTGTTTCCTAAAAATAAATACTTGGTACTGAAGGTAGATTTACAAAGGATAATAACCCCTTACACGCGAATGATATGATACAATCTTAATATACATGAACGATAGATAAAACAAGTATATTTTAATCCATTCTCCTGAAAGCTTAGAATGGTGATGGATTTGATTACTTTGATACTGAAACTACTTGATTTAGACTCAAGACCATACGCATGTTGTTTTGTGTGGAAGACATCTAGCTACCCTAGATCAGCATTTCTGCTGAGATTTAAACGCAGGATAAATGCAGAACACTCCCAATGAACATTATCTTTTCGCTGTTGGCTAATCTTGAATCTGCACAGAACTTCCTCTGTTTACTGACATCAAATTTAATTCCGGGAATATTAACCTTTCGGGACGCCTGGTTCAGGCACCTTTCTTCTACGAGCGCAGCTGAATGTGAACCAATCACTAAAATAAGAAGGCCACGTGGCATATTCAGCTGTTGGCTATGTTCGTGTCACTCGAATGCGGTAAGCGTTTCATTTATGCTCTCCGCTTCAATTATGTTTGTTGTGACAAACGATGAATCGAAATATCAAGACATGGAAACACCCGAGTCTGTGTAGATGCTATTGTGCTGACATTTCCTTCATGTTTGGGAGAATAGGTTATCATAGCTGTTGCTATGAATCGAGTTTCTGAGGAGATTCGGCACTGTGAGTCGTAAATGTACTCTGTAATTGTAATGTGACCGAATACGAAAGAAAACTTTCATCAGTTTAGGCACATGTGATAACACAAAATAACATAAATAAAACACTATCGGATGAATGACTGTACGGATCAAAATATGTGAAAGAATTCAGAGGGAATGCAATTAGTTTTATTTTATTTTTTATAAACAAATCCCCGTGTCATAGACTAGTAGTATTACTTTTAATATTATTCGAAATTTCACGAAGCACTATAAATCATCATTCATTTTTTACTCATATTTCATCGATCTTTCTTCTGTTGCTTTTCATCATAGGATGCCGTTCTGTGAGTTGCGATAAAAAAAGAGAAACATAAGATGAAACAAATGCGAATCAAACATGTATGTTTACAAAACAATCACCTATTTCTGTCACTGTGTCCTCTCTTTAACATTGACGCAGAACAACCACCTTTGGTATGCATACTTAGTGGACCTAGGGAAGAACTTGGACTCTTTGCTTTCTTCCAAAAAACAGATTTCGATTGGTTTTAGTGGTGGGTTCTATTAATAATGTAACTATAATATTATCGGTTCATTTTGTTACCATAATATAATGTGCTATTCTATAGATGGGGATGCTTATGAACGTAAATGAAACACAGATGATTGAGGCAGGGTCAGACTCCATTCCAACTTCTATTCCGACTGAAGGTGATACCCTTCTATTGTATATATACAAAATAAACAATTATGAATATATATACATATATATTTTGTATAAATGCATGTATTTATTAGAATGACATAAGCTGTATATGTATGTATCATAAGTATCTGTATGATAAATGTTCGTTAAAACTTAAGACATTTAGCTCAGTCAGTAAGACAGCGTCCTGGCAATCAATTCGCCGTGAGTTCAACTCACGGTAGGGGATTGTGAATTTTACATATCGGTTTACCCCCCTACGTTTGGTTAGGACTGTTCTTGTTACGGTAGGAAAACAAATTCAACTCCAGACGTTGTAATGGGGTTTGACAATAAAGTAGGAAATGACTCATATTAACAGTTAACGTAACAGCTAGAGCTCAGTTATGCAACATACACATCAACTACATACTTTTGTTCATGTAGGGTATGTTATTCCTCACTTTATCTTGAAATAGTTTCCATCTAAATAAATAATCCCCGTATACGAGAAACGTGATTGTCTGAAGAAGATGTTCCCCACTTCAGTAACACAATTCTTTTTCATTTTCAAAGAAGAAAGACAGCTGTTCGATTCGGTTCTACCACTTTCATGAGAGCTTTCTTTATTTTCTTGAGTATTCAGTTGTGTTGCAGCTGCAAAACGAATGTATGAAAAAACTCCACGTAGCATTTAGAGGTGCTTGGTTCTTTTTCTAACTTAAAGAAAATATATATTAAATACATTTTAGTCGGCAAACACTTGAAGTTTTCAGAAACTTTCACAGTTAGTGCAAAAAGTACCCGATACATTGCAACATCTTTTTAAACATAAGTGATGTAGATGCCAGTATGTAGAAATTCCCTCGAACCGAATTCCTTTCATGTTTGGGAGAATAGGTTATCATAGCTGTTTTTATGAATCGAGGTTCTGAGGAGAATCGGCACTGTAAGTCGTAAATATAATTTGTAATTATAATATAACCGAATACGAAAATATATCATTACAGTTTTCATCAGTTCATGCACAGGTGAAAACACAAAATAAAATAAATCAAACACTATCGAATGAATGACTGCGGAAGAATCAAAATATATCCATGAACGGATCAAGGTGGACGTGGATAGTTAGTTGTATTTTATTCTTTTATAAACAAATCCCGTTATCATAAACTAGTAGTATTAGGTTTAATATTATTTGAAATTTCTTAGATGAAGCATTGTAAAGCATTAATCATTTTTGACTCGTATTTGATCGCATTGCTTTTTATTACCACCCACCAATCGTTAGAAATAAGATACAGCTCCAAATTGACAAAATCGTATGTTCAATCTTGTTTCAATAGTCTTTTTACATTTGTGGTTGTTGTATCAATATTAATCCGATACAAATTTCGTTGATTTCAAAGCGTTATACAATGTTAATATACACGTTTCACAATGAATTGCATATTCCTGGCAGTCACTGTATGTGCAAATACAAACGTTTTGCTTCCAAGTAGAAGTTTGATGTCTTCCTCCCTCGAACCGAATTCTCTTTAATATCTGGGAAGGTATACGCATAGGACTATTTTACGATGTTGCGATATTAGTAGGATGACATGGCCACACAAACCTGGTATTCAATTCGTAAACGATGAATACGTTAATTTAAATTCATGTATACCAATATTAATTACAAATAGATTGGGCCTACAACATATAAAACAATATTATAAAAATATAGTATGAAAATCTCCATAAGAGATAATGGTGAAATATTAATCGCCGTAAGTGAGACATTGAAAATAGCTATTTATTTTATTCATCTCACATCTTACGCGATGAAATAGAAAACCCTGTTTTGGATAGGGCATATGTAGCGCTCATAATTGGAGAATCAGACAGAGGCATGTGCTCGTTATGAAAGCCAGTATTCACAGACTGGTAGCTCGCTTCCTTAAACTTTAATAGTGTTTTACTTATAGTTTCATTGAAATAAGAATATAAAATAATTACAAATCAAGAGAGATGTGCTTGTATTCTTCGACTATTTGCCAATCACTGCGTACTATTTTCCCATTCATAGTCATATTATATATGTAATTATGTATATATTATTTGGGGGCAACTGTATTCATCATGAAAGATCTTTTATATGTAATCGTATGATGTGCCTTAATCTATATTGATAACATGATCTGATTGACGGTTGGTTTGGTTTGGTTGATTTGTTTAGCGGCATATCACCGTTTGATGGGTCATTTAATGTCGAAATCAGTGAAATAACAGTTGGCCCCGGTTTGGTTGGGGGGGGGGGTATTACCCCTCTGCAGGGGATGCAGTCGGCAAATTCTAGGCCCCAGTCGACAGGGCCTCTGATTGAAGGGGAAATATAGTAAATTAAACTTCTACTAAAAGCATTAAACACATTCTATTTCTTAACTTAATTTGTTAGAAATACAAATTCGTTAACAATGAGTTATCACATATGTTCTGAAATAATATTACCGTGTAAAATAGCAATATATTCCACGGAGTGACTTTACTATGTCATATTTCCCTTTTGTAATGGTGACCTTTAATATACAAATAATAATATTAAAATATTACGTTTACGGCCCTGTCGTCTGGAGCCTAGAACGCGCTCATTGCATTCCCTGCAAACACAGGGGCCACCTGTTCTCTCGCAAATTAAAAAAGAACCATTCCCAAAGTCGCAAGACTATATTTAAACGTAACTAATTAAGGACTCTGTCGGATGGGGCCTAGAATACGCCGACCGCAATACCTGCACAGGAGTAAGACCCCCGCCAAACAAGAGCAACCTGTTTTTTCATCAAAGTCACAAAACTCTGTTCTTTTAAAAATCCTTTCACCAAAGTCGCAAGACTCTAGTTAAAAATAAAATAACCTTTCACCAAAGTTGCAAGACTATTTAAAAACAAAATAACATTTACCAATGTCGCAAGACTCTATTTAAAAAATAATAACCTTTGAAACTATACGCACAAATATAATAAACAGTTTCGATATGCATACCTAGACAACACATTGTCTACAAAAAACGAGCCTACATTAATGTTCCTGCACTAATTTGTCCGCAATAGTATCTCTACTATAATCTGTCAACAATAATACTGCATAGATTGTGTATTCAAAAAGAAATCGAATTCGGCACTAAATGACCCACCAAGTGTCGATGTGCCATTAAACAAAACAATGATCAATCATTTAAGTTTAAGTGTAGATTCCTCTTTCTCTCAGCTCCTTTCTAAACTAAACACTGTTTTCCCTCTTACTC
This sequence comes from Architeuthis dux, assembly GCA_006491835.1. Classification (NCBI taxonomy): domain Eukaryota; kingdom Metazoa; phylum Mollusca; class Cephalopoda; order Oegopsida; family Architeuthidae; genus Architeuthis; species Architeuthis dux. The sequence goes on from VCCN01003404.1 coordinate 6,815,357, forward strand.
TCCCTTCCTCTCTATATAAGATACAATGCAACAACATTTGATTGTGGCTGATAGAAAGTAGCAGACAAGTCTCTTAAAAAATCCTAGCACAAAATAGGTTTCAATTTCAAGAGAAATGTTTATTGAAAATCGATCACCACCCCCTAAAATCATGTTCTTAAGGGCTGATTTTCAAAGTCTAACTCGATAAAACCTGACTAGGGCTCCCACGATTACCCGTGGAACATTTCTGTTATGAGTAGTTTTTATCGGAGGCTGTTACATACAGACAGACGGACGGACCTCCGGTGAATTATAGTTAGATGAGTCATAGATAATGAATGTTTTAATATGATGTTAAAGATATAAAAACATTGTTTTCCATTCAATATTTTCCAAGCGAGTCCGAATATTGTGAAGGCTGAACTTCGAGCCAATATCTACACACAACACACTATTGCCATAGACTCCTGATCAAGTAGTGAGGCTAGACGAAAGATGATTATAGCTTAAAACAAAGTAAACATTACAAGATGTTATCCTTTCGTTGGAAATTACCCAGTAAAGTATAGGTTTATAGATCTGGACATAAATTAAATCAAGGAGCTGATGTCAATAATTTGGTCTTTTACTATTCTTTGCTTTGGTCCTTCCTCAGAGTGGCCATCTTGAAATTTTCACGGTTCTGAATTATTTGTGAAGAGTGGATTCATTTTAGTTCAATGTTTAATACAAGTGTGTCTTCAATCTCTTTCAGTTAACACTCCTGTATTGTTTGCAAACGCGTTCGAGATGGAAAAAGAAGGAAGTGTCCGCCATAGAAATGTAATCTGGTTTCTCCTTTGTTTGGTTATGAAGGAGGAATTCGCTTGGCCTCTTATCTAATTGCCGTTGTTTAGTGACTGGCTGAACTCTGATCTGTAACAATCAAAGCGCACGCATGACGATCAGCCAATTCAATTCGTTCCGATCAATACGCTCAGATTCGTACTGTTCTCATCATGTTAGGAACATTCAAAAAGCGAAAGCAAATATGTGCCTTGTGCTGTGAACATCAATTAACTTTAGAGGAAAACATATTGCAGTCGGTCAATGCAATGGGAATTAAAAAGATAAAACAATTTAATCGCAAAATAAAATACACAATTTATCCCGTGTCATGTATGTTACTGCAATAATACTGCGATTAAACACTTTGAAAGTGAAGTATTGTTTTTATCTAAATTACATTTGTTAATACAAGAGTTCATTGTTCACTAAATGTTTTGTTATTATAAACAAAGCAAATATAGACGGATGAAATGATTGAAAGAATAACATGATCGGAATACAAAACAAGGAAATTGAATGAAGATCAAGCAGCATCGATATAAGCAAAGTAAATCATTGCTAATGTTTAGAAAGAACAATACAACATCAAAGTTTTCACTTGGTATTATTCCTTGCCTTTACATTATGTATTTTGTTAAATTTTAGATGTTGGTGGGTGTGAATTTAAATTCTCTAATATATAGAGATAACACTTTAAGTCAGTATACATGTATGCTAAGTGAAGTATATCTGACATTCTTGCTATTATTTCTTTCATAAAACAATTGAATTGTTGATGCTTTGAATAAGAAGCTCCTCCTATCATAATAGGTTACCTCAAAGGTTGTTGCGGTTTATTAGGTGAGAATAAGAGATGTATTTTAAGTGTTTGACATTAACTGTATTTAACAACATATTTACCGTTTTGTTCCATCTTCCAAGCAACCGAATATTTACATCATCCATACATTGTTTTTTCTTTTAAATCTTACCCAGCAAAGAACTGCTCTGGGTGCATATGGCAATCTTCCAGATAATTGCTTTTTTCATCATGGGAATTTTGTAAAGACCAGAATAAATTGTAATCTGAATGTACAATATATGCAAAATACAGCAGATGAGTGAACATATCTCAACAGTGTTTGAGCAGTGTTTGCTTGATCATCAAAGAAACCTGTGGTCCACAGTTACCTTGATAGAATACTACTCACTATCAGTTATCAAATCATGGACGCCTTTCGTTGAATACTGCCTGTAATCGGTCTACTTGAGAGCAGTATTGTTCAAATAAACTGTGTGGTACTAAGACATATGTCGTGGTAACGGTCTGTCTACGAACCATATGCATAATTTGAAATTCTTTGGATCGAACACGGACTTTGGTACAGTTAGTTGTAGGTCATTTCGCTTGTCCCACAATCTTTTGCATTCCACATTGTTGTAAAGTATCCACTTTTCATCGCCCGTCGTAATTTCTTCCAAAACAAAGGAACAATATCATTACGTTTAAGCAGCGAATCAAATACGGAAATACGGTCCAGGCGGCTTTCTTATTTTTGCCTAACCTATGTGAAAACCACACATGAAAGCGGCTGTTATTTTTGACACTTTATTTAATAAAAAAGCTTATGTCGAAAATGTTGCTTGTATATATTTGACCGCCGTAAAATGTCATACTTTCCGCACATAGGTTTAGTTTGCTTGAATTTAAATCCATGTTTATTGTCGCATTAACTTTACTATTGTTTTACCGTAGTCAAGTGTGTCCATGGAAAACAAGTACACTATCGAATTCTCAGGGGATACATGCCATCATAATGGCATTTGAGTTCAGGGTTATAAATCTATATATCAGATTGTGAGGGAAATAAAATAAGAATCTTTCTTTTCGTCCTTCTCTCACCTTCAAGAGACCCGTCTCTCGATGTCTGTTCTTGAACACCGTTTCTCTATAGCGTGTACCATAATTAGTTTCGGAATTACAAACAAAAGAGGAGCATTTTATTTTAAATCGTCTCGTTTATTAGAAACCGTCAACCAAAATAGTCACCAAAACGGTTTCAGTTTCCAAGTGAGTCTGGCTGGCTGGCTATGAATGTATGTGTTTCGCGTACATGCCGCATCAATGGAGCTAGAGGTCTGAGAATTTACATCTTATTTCCTTATTACGTTTACAAAAAAAAAAAACGTTGAAAGTCCCCCTCACCAGGGTTATTGTACAATCCAATGTTATGCTAAAGTTGTCTCTTATTTTGTGTACGGCCGGTTTCATTCTTGCTTTTTAAAATTCGGATTTAATGTAATGATCACCGGCTATTGAAAGATGGGAAAAGTAATTCATCCATTGATGAACCCTTTTTCCAATTTAAATGATCCCCCCCAACACGCATGGTGCCAAAATAAGTTCGACACGTGACGGTTTCTGTAGAGTGACTAACCAGAACTGTCGTAATTATTTTGGCATTGCATTCTTTTCTAATTTGTTGTGAATAATGGGAAACCATTGTATCCAATGTTTGTAAAAATCAGCTTCTGCAGACAGTAGTAAACAAGAAAATATCTTCAAAGAAAACAAGGTTCTAATGTACCGTTTGGATACTGAATTAGCATTCAATCGTTTTCGGCAATGCCATAGGGATGTCTGTACATTCTAATTGATGTTTTCTCATTTAAAATCGGTGAATGGTATGTCTATTACGTAAACCTGCCGCTATCTCTGTGCTTGTGTATGTGTATGTATTGTTTCTCTATATACACACATACACACATACACACATACATACACACACACACGCGCATATATATATATATATATATAATCAGTCATAGTGTATAGGTACATATTCCTATGTGAACAGAAAGGGTTAAATGCGGTATAGTCCGATACTTTACTCGTAGTGTCATGACTGATATTGATTAGTTCTGCTGTAGACTGGCGCATGAAAAATATCAGGAATTGGAATATATACTCATACCTGAAGATAAATGTCCGTTGAAGTTAATAGGAAAAAATCCTTTTGAACCTGATGAGTTTGCATATCTCATAACTGCAATGGATGTATTTGTAGACGCGGTTTCTCCAAAACATATACGAAAACTAATGTATTCGTCTCTCCTCAGGAGCCTATATTTGTCGAGTGTCCGTTTTGTTTGCTCTTTCTAAATATGTGTTAATGGATTAGTTTATTGAACGGTTTAGAACATGTCTGCGCTGTTCGCATTATCCTAGTTACAAATGACGTTGATTATTAATTCGTTTTTCGATTATAATTTAACTAATTGGGTGTGAATAATATCTATATATAATACTAACATTCCGCTTATCCATATGTGAGCAGTAAATAACATTTAATTACACACATCTAATCTGATTTTGGTGTAAACAATAACAGACATTCTACTTGTCTAAAATGTACGCCAAGTTGTCTACTGGTAGACTTCTTTTGTGTGGCATTGGATATAAGGATATTTTGCTGTTAATTGTGTCATCCTGATCGATACTTATTGTGAGTGTGCAGCATGAATAGGTCATAGATGAGTGCTTCGGAATATTACAAGGATCAACAGAGGATAAATATTTCCGTGTTTTTCTGAAGGACCCATTCCTCATCTAAAATAAGTTTGATTACAGTTGAAGTGCATATAGAGATGACGGCATCCAAAGAATAATATAACATCATATACGGTCCTGCATGTTAAATCGTTAATACATCTGTGTCTTCAAATATGTTTTAGCGAAAAGGCGAGACGCGAGACGCGTGTATCTTTATCCGGCAGCCAACAATGTTTCGGTGGTGATCAAATGGATCGTAGCTAAATGGGGAGAAAGAGAGAGGGAGATAGATTTTGACTTCAGAAAGGAAAGATAGATTTGGCCACGCGCCACGCGACGTAAATAAATACTTATTTTTCCACCTAAATCTCTGTATTCTACTGCGTCATTCACAACATGCGTGATGACATTCAACTATGCAGCAAACACACCGACTCCAAAGATATGCATCATTTTACCTCTTCTCCAAACCTTTCGAGTTTACCATACCAACTCATTTTTGAATGATCGTGATGCATACTGGTTTATGGCCGTTCGAATCACAACGTATGTCATTCCTGCCTGCACCTGTACACACTGCATATATCACGATGTGAGATTGTCCCAGTAAACAGCAATACAGACCGGATAATATGTTATACTTGCACAAGGTACGGATATCAGTACCCTATTTTCGTCCTTGAGGTTTCTCACATGCAATCACACTGTGCGTGTAGAAGAGCTAATTAAAATGCAAAATGGAATGCTCAAAATAGATTCATTCAGGTAAGATTTGTAGAACTAGAAAAACGAGTACTTAACACAAGCTATGTGGCACTTCAACTTATTTTGAGGTGAACAGTTTATGAGATACAATCATACGCAGAGAAAGCAGGTCATGTTCAGTGATTTCATCATTATCATCATCATCGGCAGCATCATCATCATCATCAGCAGCAGCACCACCACCACCACCACCAGCATTTTAACGTCCTTCGTTGGACATAGATATTCCCCAAGATTCGCCATATCTCTCATCCCGGGCGTCGCGTCGCCAATATCTTCTGAACTTGTTTAAATTGTCACGGCATCTTATTTTCTGTCGGTCATAGTTTCGCATAGGATCTCTGAGTATCTATGTTGTGAATCTTGATGCCCAGCGGTTATCTGAAAATCTTGTAACATTTGAGTTTTCTAATGGGTTGTATGCTATCTCTGACTCCTGTTCTTTCTCTAATATACTGTGCTGATCCCCCATGTGACGTGTGTGTGTGTGTGCATGTGTGTGTTTGTTTGCATGTAAATATATAAACATTTTGAAAGATTAATAAATTCAACTAATGTTCAACATTTACTCATATTTGATGAATTAAAAAGTGAACTATTGATGTTATCATCTTATATTCATTTCTGTCATGGCCATGAGAGCATATGCTGGTAAAAACCGCCATGGCACAGCGCTAGGATAATTAAGCTCACATCTAAATGTGTTGATAGTTTTATAGTATTACTACCACGGGCATTTTCAATTTATTTCGTAAAGGATTTTAATAACATTGTCATATCGCAATACAAGGAAACACGCCTTGTCATAATGATATTAAATATTAAATAATATTAAATTACTTTCTGATTCAAATAATATTGAATCATTTTTTAAGCGGATTTTAGTTAATGTGTGACAGAAAATCTTAACAAACAATATGATTCTCGATAGTTGGAAAGAAAGTACTTTCTCAAAAATATATGGAGAACAAAAATCAAAATTGGCCTAAATGACTGACATAATAACATGTGACTAAGTGTAATACAAGTAATGTCTACCTGCATAACAATTTGGATAAAGATTACAAACACACACACGCACGCACGCG
>VCCN01003404.1:6893507-6908951 GCA_006491835.1 Architeuthis dux
AAGTAATGGTGGTTAGTAAACCCCCACGTTCTCCTACAGTCGCTCTGCCCATGTAAGCAGAATACAGTGACATACATTTTGTAGCAGTTTTCAAAACTCAACATCATTTTCATTTCGTCCCCTGAAAGTGAGCGGGATGCTTAGCCTGACTGTTAGTGTGGACGGAGAGAGAGAAATGCTACGAAAACTTAAGTCTATTTAGCTATTTAACCCAATTAAGCACGCACGAAGTCGGGATTCTCGGCGGTCGCTAAGCCTCTCTGTCTGTCATATGTTTCCAGATGGTAGCTACATGTGTACGCATCGCTTACATTATCCCTCTACATTCTTTCTTTATTCCTTTCTTTCTTTTTTAACTTCCGTTAATTGTATTTTGTCTTTGATTAATCAGTTCATCAACATCTTAATCTACTAACTTGCGTCGCCAACCCCACGGGGGCCTGCTTGCCTTCATTTCCGTTAATTACACTTATCTGTCCATAATCTGCTAACTCGCGACATGGGTTCATTTTGCCAATGGTCGTCAACACCCCTAACGTGTTTTCCAAAGTCATTCACAAGATTACAATTCAATTTGCTGCTACCAATGACCAAGACATGGCGCTCATCGCACCCTATATATATCTCTCGCTGCCGTCGGTCATTTGATCCCTGACACGAAGAAGCGGCCTAGCCTGCGACACAAAACATATTATTTCGATCGTGATACATTTTATCAAGACTTTTGATTTACTTATTAAAACTAAAATGAAGTATCGACGAATAAAAGTTAATTACTAATTCACTTTCTTTATTAGAGAAACTAAATAAACATAATTAAGTCAGCTGTACTCGTCATAATATTACAGCTAAGCAGCGTTCTATGTGCGTAGTACCTGACAACGATGGAGATTCCAGGCTGTTTGAAAGAAATATCTGAAAATACAAATCATGTTAATTGCTTCAAAGTGAATACCAACAACGTCACTTAGGATAATGTTTTCTCAAAGATTGCTTTAAGCTTAACCTGACAGGTTCTGTGCATGAAGTGCTTTCAGAATTTGACTTTCAAAACTTGGCTCATACATGACTGCTGTGAACTGTGTTAAAACTAATTATTTCGAACATTTAGGATTTATAATATACATAATGACTAAGTTGTCACTGTCAAGTTTAACAATATTAGTAACGGCTTATTGCTGCCATTGCATTGGCATATACATTTATTTCCAACTATCCCGACGTGCTAGTTGTATGGCATTTCTGTCAGGATATCAATAGCGCAGAGAGAAGTTGGCTCATGACTTTGCCAATAACACTATTGGGAAGTAAACCTATAGAGCGGTAGCCTGAATTCGAACGCGGCTCAGCCTATTCCGTTGTCTGTAGTTCTAGCCGTTATTCTAGCTGCATCTCCTAATATCCATAATCATACCAGTGCAACGGTAAACATCAATAGTAATAGCCTTCAATTTATGTATACGCAACCAACGCGCTAACCACCTTTCCAGTGGACAACGACGCACTAACACATAGATCCCTCGAAGCATTATATACTTATAAAAAGATCACTGGATTTGGGACAGTTTCAACATCATTTGATATTGATTCTTCTTATTATTATTGGATGAAATAGTGTAACACAATAGCCGTAAAATGACGGCCCCAGTCAATCTAATAAATGGTATTAAGCTAACGATTAGTCAAAATAATTAAATATATTGTCTATTGGGGTTATTAGAATCAGTACACAACGGATGGAGACTGGACAGTTTAACAACGAAATCAGGGAAGCAAGACATTACTAGATTATCTTTCAGCATATATCACCGGGCCTGTCATCTAGATCTGGCCGGAATGGTGACTTGCTTAGTGATATATTGTCAAAATGATTGGAACAATGCGCGGATTCAAGTTTATACGCTATTTGAATGTTCGCACTACACATTTTCCTTGTATCTGGGGAAGAATAAACCTAGTAATGTATCTTGTACACAATACTTCCGCACCAGAGGAACCAGCCTATCAATCAATAACGCGTTCATCATATCCCTAATAGGAAGTAATAAGTCAGTGAATGTATTCAAGCTTCGTTGCGTAAAAGTCTGGCAAACAGCATTGTACGAGTGATTCTCTTGTATATTATGATCAGCATTTCCCTCGGGTACCATATTAGCTGACGAGTAGGAATATCGTATCCGGAATGAGCAAATTAAAGCGATCATTCCGTGGCAATCGATCAAGGGGTGTAAATATTTACTTAGTCTCGTTTAATCCGGAAATAGGTCAAATAGGGAAGGGGTGGAGGGAGATTGATTTGCGCCAATATTCGGAATAGGAAGAGCTTACTTTAAACGTTAACTGTCCAAATGCTGACTGCAATAGCCAGAATATTGATAGGTTTTGAACATCAATCACTGGCCACGAAAGGGAAAACACAACTATCCCAGCCGACAGACAGTCTCACCAACCTTGTGTTGGCTCAACTTGTTCATTTAAATGTTCTAAGGAGACTTGCATGAGGAGATTCATAAACCTTCATCGAATATTTATGTGTAGTTGGGAAAGAGTAATTTAGTCCACAGTTGGTATGTACAGTAAAGAAAACGACTGGCCTGCAGCTAGTGGTGTAATGCTAATCAAGGAGTGAGGGATATTAGGGGTGCCTGATCTGGGTGTGCTTCAATCAGTTGTCAGAGACGTGTTGAGGCAATAGATGATGAGTATTTAGACGTACACTGGTTAATCTGCATTCTCTATGAATTGTTAAATAGAGACTTTCTGTAGCATATACCACCGTGAGTCAATACTTATCCGCAGTTTTGTTATATTGTCATTTAGGTTGATCGTAATGAGTTCTGAGCGCGCCTGTGAGATTGTGGTTTTTCTGTCGATGCCACAGTGAACATTCGTCGTTGATCAGTCAGTTGCCTTTGTCCTACCATAGAGTAAACATTACCTCTCTACGCTCAGTTTGCACGGAGGAAGAACAACAAGCAGTGGTCCGTTTTTATGGGATAAGGGTGTACCAGGGGCCGAAGTCCATCGAATGACATGAAACCTGGGCCAATCACTTCGAACCGGAGAGCAAATGCCAGAGTATGGAACGGAAACACTTGTAATCACCGAGCCAACGAAAATGCAGAAGTCAACCTTCAGTAGCAAGTGTCATGCTTACAGCTCTTTAGGACTATTAAGGGCCAGAGCTGGAATATTATCTGGGAATATTATCTGGAGATGGGATCAATAGTAGGCAGTGCACATTACAGTAGGATGCACTGGGACAAACTGAAGCCTGCAATCCGAAGCAAACGCAGTCTATTGTCAAAAGCCGTGTTGATGTTTCATGATAGTGCGAGCCCACATACTGCTTACTGTATTAGTTTGCCAGTGGATTGAGGGTTATAGAGGTGCCGGGTTAACTATGTAGCAAACGTAACACATGCTACGGACATCACATTTTCAAGGGACCCGGGCTAAACGCTTACCAGCTATCAATTCCGATCCAGTGATTATGCACTTCCTCTATTACATTTGTACTACATTGCCCTCAACATCTATGAACGCTTCGGTGTTTGAGGTTAACGATTGTAGTATATTATCACTGATTGGAGTTATTTTTTTAATAGAGTAATTACTGGGAGTGTGATATCTATATGATACATGTACGATGCATAAATACGAAGGTATTTCCAATTGAAGTCGTAGTTACAGCACACTAATCGACACGAGAAGGCTGTATAGTAAATGAAAACATACTTTACCATGCATGTAAATAATATGTATTCTATAATTCATGTGTATTTATTTTTAAAATTACGGCCCCCATTATAACATATGCTACATGCCCTGCACTAGTTCATCACGTCTTTGTGGAAAATATGTTGAGCAATATGTTATATTTTGTGTTATAGTAACAGCATTTTAGTTAGGAAAGACCGGGGCCAGTTGGTATATTTTCCAGTTAGATGGCCGTAACTTCCTATGTAAGCAATTCATAAAACGCAAATATGGCCAAAGGTTACTATGGAAAAAAGTATTCCTTCGGATATGTCGTTTAAATCTGAAGCATTAGTTAGGTTTATGATATTATCATTTAAACATTCAGAAAAAAAGGGTACCAATTTATCTAGCAGTGGGGATATGTGGTACACTCTGATGAGGCAAGTTATTCCTCTTGCTAGTAGGTGCACATATGATGAAGATATTGTTATAATTGAAAAATATAAAAACATTAAACCAAAGTGAAGTATTAACTGTAATAGAAAATGTGTTCGAGTAAAAAGTAAGATGTTAGGAATATAATGTCCACCTGGTAGGGCAAGTGGAATCATAGGTGAGTGGACCTCAGTGATGTATAATAAGGTGGTCGATGGATAAAACAACAACAAGGAAATAATTACGATAACAAACAGACCTTTGACACCCCTCTACTGAAAAAGTGAAATATATATATCAAAACAACGTCAGTAGCAACTCTTAGCCACCAAAGAGCAAATTAATAATTTCATGTTTTATGCTAGACAATTAATAGTCAAATTCAGATTCATCAGAAGTACAGTTTTTACAAAGTAATCACTGTTGTCTTTTGAAACGCACCCAACATGTGCCCACATTTGACACGATGTGCAGTTTACCCAATACTCATCAGTCCTTGAATTGGAAGAGGATTCTAGGCCCACCAAACAAAAGGTTTTATCATCTGTGGATTCATCAGTGGTGTTAGCTTTTCATTTATTTTTCTTTCTGGCCCCTTTTCCACTTTCCATTTTACTCAGAGATGGTTATGTTCTATATTCTATTCTAAGATAACCTTCTGAAAGAAGCTGATTGAAATGTAGTATATATATATAAAAAATGTGTATTGCCACTTCTCATAAACATAGACTGCACTTCAACCACACATTACAACATGGAGTAGCCACACGTTTGTCAAAGTGAAAAAGTTAATTACCCGGGTGAAAAAACGTTTTTCATGCAAATCTCTCCATGCTTACAACACATGTGACTCAAACCTAGTAGAAAGATGGCGGATATATTTCTGCTCAAAATTAGGGTAACAGTATCACCATCAAGTGGTGGAAACAAGAATGTAAGCAAGTGATTCAACCTGCCCCATATGTCAACCAGCCCCGATATCTCCTATATGACATAAGCATTTAGTCACCAACCCACCACAGCTGGAACTCTGAGGCGAAACGGATTAATTCCTGAATTATTTACTCTGAAAACATAACCGCTGCTTTGAAATTAACGATAGCAACTGGCGAATAAAACTGTAAATAATCGTGTGAATCTACTTTGTTTTTCTTTCATTTCTTTACCATTAACAACGTTTCAAGAGGAATAACTATCCAGAAAAAGTACATAAATCAAACATTGAACAGTGCTCTGAATCTCTACTAATTCGTTGGGTTTCACTGTGAGACGCAGTTTCTTTTTCCCTACAGCAACCAATGTCATCATACATAGACATCGACCCTTCAGTGTTTTACAGATTACTTCAGAATATAAACATGCCCCTGGTTTAAAGTTACACTAACAAGTTATGTTTTAACGCCTTTTCTGAAGCACAAAAAATGTTAGTTTTGATAATCTAGTTCTGATCGAATGTGAAGTACAGCATGAACAACATTTACCTCATGATTTCACTTTATTTCTCTTGATTACTGAAGTCTTTAGCATCATCTGTAGTGGCGTGGCTTATTCAAAATAGGTTACGATTTTGACCGGCAATACTGCATGTTCTTGTCAATAACTTTGAAGTGTTATTAACAGTTCGAGTTTTGGAATCCAGATATTCTTTTCAAAATTTCTTTGATAGAAAACAGGCCAACACGTTGGGGGTAATACCATCAACATCACAAAGAAGCAGTTCAATTGTTCTTACACAACTTGGAATCCTGATATTCTTTTTCAAAATCCCTTTGATAGAAAACAGGCCTTAAATGAAATGTATAACATATTTCAATACTTTTCTTAGCAATGTAGAGACCATTGCGTCATTCGATTCTTTTCTATTTTGTAATGTTCTTTCATCGCTGAATATGAACATTATCTGTGTTTCCTTTTGTGTGTTTTTGATATTAACGCCGATACAAAATGCAACTATATAAGAAATGATATATGCTTAATAATACTAATTATTGATTGGATGAGTGTACGATTCTTCCTAACCAGGGTACTAAAGAGCTACATTACACAACTTCCCAAGAACGAATTCTGGGAGAAATGTCAAATATAGGCAGAGATGAGGCTGAATATTATATCTTCAACATTTGTGTTTTCTGTGTTTTTATCAAACGAGCCTCATGCATATCTCCGTATCCGGTCATCTATTTCAGACAGCTGGATCCATTGCATGTCCAAAAGGTTACATTCAACATCCGGCGTCTTCCCCATGAGCTTTGAATTGATCTTCACAGGCCATCCGGGTGTGCATGAATGCATTTGTCTTCGAAGGGACGGTCACTTCTACCGACAAATCGATAGATGGGGGTTATACTTATTCTCCATTTCTGTTACGTCTCAGTCTTTCTCTCTTTCCATCTGCGTCTTCCAATTTCTCCATCTCACACTCTCTCTCATTTTCCATTTACGTATTCCTCTCTCCATATTACGCTCTCTCTCTCTCTCTTTTTCTCTCTCTCTCTCTCCCTCCAGTCCACGCTCTCTCTTTGGATCTCTGCGAAACTGAAAGGAATTCCGCATGATATAACTTGAGGATTCTGAACAAAGTGAACCTCAAATAAAGGAACCCGATGGAAGTGAATACAAAGTGGAAATACGTTAGAATTCGGTAAATCACAGATGGGAAAAGAGAGGGGGTGAGGAAATGAATGTTGGAGATTCAGAAGGACAATGTGGTCACGACGGATAAAGTCTGGCCTAAGCACGCGAAGGTTCCCGAACATGGAGGGTGTTTGGCATTTTATTGTACAAATACACTAAATTAAGAAAACATAAACGGATCGGACAATAAATAACCTATTATGATTTGACTATCAATGTATGCAATCATTACTTATTGTATCGCCTCCTACTAGTAATTCATTACTTTATTTCAAACTGAATACAAATCGAAAGACAAATATTGGAGATTGGAAATTGTTCATAATATCTACTGGTGTTGAAAAGAATAAAACTGTCACTGCTAAAAAGTAGGAAGGAAGGCAAACATAATTTTGATAATGTTTGGAATGATTATTATCGTAACCAATAAGATTTAATTTGAACAGAAATTGGGCTAATGCTTAGGGTCTAAAGCAGATGAGTAGTTTATGTATACAGATTAAGTTAATTGGCGAAAATAATTATCATATTGCATAGGGGAAGTATTAATTGAGCAAATTGAAAATGTAAGAATAAGAGAATTAGGAATGTGCGGAAAATTGCTTTGATCACGCAAATTCGTCCAGACGATATTTAATTCATGTGTGGCTGAATATACATCTGAATTAGAAATTAAATTGTATTTCATGAATCTTCATATATTTCATGATTATTCACTGAATATTTCCTAGACAAATCATACACGTTTCCTTATCTTTCTAAATACACAGGCTCTCAAAAGAATAGAAATAGTTTTTGTAACTTTATTCATATTTAACTACAGATGACAAAAAGCATTTTCAAGGAGACACTATCCCCATCACTTTTAAGGTAAAAGCAATACTACTGCTTATTATTATGTTGCAGAAGAAAAAGGAAGATATCGGTTCAGTAATTCGCCTTGAGAAAGTCACCAGCAGAATCATGATCAAAGGTCTAAATAGGTGGACAGTAAGCATCGTAATATATTGGAGTGCTTCCCTACACTGGACACACAAGGAATAGAAACATGAGAATATATGAGTATGTATATCCTAGGAATGACGTTCATGGAATGTAGTTATATGCTAAGCTTTGTTTATTTTAGTAAACAGCTCTCAGGTTGCATACATTACATGTTGTTTTTAAGTGGTCACTCATATAAGTACTGGACAGGTTCATTGTTGCTTCACTTCGATGATTTGGTGGGAATCGGTGCTTTCAACATGACTTACTGCAAGCCGACGCATTGTAAGTGAAACGAGAAGCCAGAAGAGCAATCGATGGCAGTTAGGTTTGTGCCAACTTGGCCATCAACGAACTTGAGGATTATACGAGGGTTGTGAAAGATTAATTATTAAAGCTAAAAGTTACTTTAGAACAGATAGAAGAACTAGAAAACCCCAAAGAATGAACAGCAAACAGCATCATGGACATTTTCAGAAACAAACACAATTAATTGCAGATGTGATAACATGGATATGTTTACAACAAGGACAGTTGAAAAGAGAAACTGAGTCTCTATTAATGCATGCCCAGAACAATTCTATAAGAATAAACTATATTACATACGACACAGTGAAATAGTACATGTTGCTTAAACGGAGATACAGCTGGAACCATCATACATATAAGCGGATGGAGACAGTTGGCGCATACTGAGTCCAAATATAATCATGACTGTGTGGTAACCGTGGTCGATTGGGATTTGTGCAAGTGACTTAGATTTGACGATAAAAGGCAATGGTGTATGCACAAACAACAAGTTGAATTACATATTTAAAAGGTATATAGGACTTTTGAATTCGAACAGATCACCCATTACAGGCAAGAAGACCAGCGCTATATATCACATCAAGGATAAAGGTAATCAAATAGTGGATGCCATTGTTTCAACAGACAATATAGTGAAGTAGAAAGAGAATTTAAACCTGGAAAAATAATTGGACATTGTGACTTGCGAGAGAAGTGAACAGTTTGTGATGGATGCATCCATCATTATCGGATTGCTTGGAACAGTCCCGAAGATCATTGCAAAGAGGTTGGAAGACCTGGAAATCCGAATTGCTGTAACTTGATCTCTAGTGAAAACCATTACTTCCTACTGTTGCGAAAACTGATTTTAAGTACACATATAATAATAAAGAAACTTATTAGTATTACTTAAATGTTTATCGTGATAATTTAAGGATTTAATTCCATTCTTGTATTAAACTTGTATCTATTTGTTTTGCCTAATATAAAAGGAAAGTGGATAAACGTAAACCCATGTTTCTTTGTGCTGCTAGTTCTAGATACAATTGGCATGCACGGATACACACCCCTAGACAAACATGTTGTGTGCGTGTGTGTGTGTGTATGCACTTGTGGAGGCACGTGTACCCTTACATAGTTGAGATCAGATGAATAGGAGTTGCTAACATTATTGAAAGATTATGACTATTATATCGAAAGACCTGCTTTCGGGCATATCTTTTAAACGATGAACAAGAGATCAGCATATTCCTTTTATTTTATTGTTGTCAGGGAAATGAGAAATGGCTTTTGTCATCGAGGCTTTGTGCAGGGAGACAAGGTCACAGTTTAGCATGCGTCATATCATTTTTGTATCTGTATTTACAAACGCAAGTGTTTGTCCTTTGTAACAAAAGCAAGTAAACATTTTATTTTGTGTTAAGATGCCGAATAGCTATTCTTTAAATCTAGCAATCGATGTTGAAGATACAGTAAATATATGTATGTTGCAAGGCGTGGATATTCCGAATTTAAAAAGGATAACACATATTGAAACAAATTGGAGTGCGTTCACTATGTATATACAAATTCTTCGCACGTAAACATATAATTCTAGAGATATTTACTCAGTGCTAGATATTTTTCGACTCGTGTATATTTGTTCTTTAGTTTGCAGAGATCTTTCACGTGGCCGCCTATCTCTAAGCAATCGAAACATATTATTATCTTACAGATAGATATTTCTCAAAAGTGTCTAAATAATATTATCTTAGTAGGCTTCTATTTGTATTCACCAACTGCAAAACAAACTGATGAAGAGTATGATTGTGTAGATACAGAATATAACATTTTGAAGGGTGTACACATTGATTACAACTACTGCGTTTCAAAACACTTTAGAACTACTTTTCTAGGTTACGGGATAATATTAGAAACCAGAAACCCAAACTGTCAAAACAGGTTTCTTCAGTGTTTGTGTTAGTCCGGTTGGCTGGCTAAGAATGGCTATGCATGTATGTATATATCCCGCGTACAGGCCGCACCAATAGAGTTAGAGGGCTGCGGATTTGAACATCTACTCCTCCTTTAGTGTGAGGTTTAATCTGCAATGTCAGTTTATGCTAAATTGATCCCTTAATTTATGTCCAACAGTGTTTACGCTTGTTCTTTTGAAAATTCACACTTTTTTAGTGATCATGACGCAACAAAAGGCGAGAGAGGTAACTTATTCATTTTTTAAAAATTGATCATCCCTAACACGACATGCTGCTAAAAGACGTTGGTCACGTGACGGTTTCTATTTTCTTTTAGATTTCAGTTTCCATATAGAATCGAAAACATTGTTGAACACGTATAAATAAATAAATAAATACATAAATAAAACGGAGAAATCTATTAAATACTGTACCTACCAGGAATGTAAACAGATGATCGGAAAGAAGGATAGGTTTAAGTGTGTTATTTCGAGATCCAGTCCCCAATTAAATTTCAGTGGCTTAATTGACAAAGCAAACCGGGCTAAACCGTGCTTCGCTTGGCTAGGGGATGTGGGTTAGAGCCCACCCGAGGCTTATTCTTTATCTACTGATCAACGCTATTTGCATACTTATGGAGAGTAATCTCTGAGCAAAGGTTGCGATACAAAGCAACAAATAAAAGTTAAGATAAAGGTAACAAGTAGTCATACACATTTAAGATGTAGGACATACTTATTTATCACAAAATATTCCCAAAATCTGTAATAATCTGATAACAAGTATACTAATTATACACTGACATAAGCGTGTCCTCATATTGCTTGTTACCCGTTTTGTTTTTAGCCGTTTTACCTTCCGGAATTCGTCAGGTGTCTTTTGCAGTTGGTAACTGGGAATTTAGAACTGAACATTATATTCAATCCACGGAGTAGATTGTTCTAATTATGCCGTCCAACCATAGGATATTTCATATCAGTTAATCTTTCAAAGTTAATTTGTCCTTACTATCTCGCTGGTCTGACTCTTCCACTGAATCAGAGCATATGGATTATGTTACACTAGTACGCCAAAACTTACAAATAAAACTGAAGACGTATACTTAAATGGGCAAGCTACAAGCAAACTGGAAACACAATATTTGTTAAATTAAGTAATAAGAGTCTTCAATTTTAGTAGTAATTATAATGTTTCTCACGTCCAGTTAATCAGCACAGCTCTTATATTTCTTGGCGTACTGGCGTGCTGTACATTACATTAATTATTTGCTAAAATATTGGGTGAATCGTGTGTTAAATCTAGAGATCACGTATTTTAGTATATATGGAGAAAAGAAGATCAGGGGATTGAGTTTGTTCATGGATCTTTGATTCGTAAAAAATGTGTGCAAAGTTTAATTAAGGATTGCAAGGAAAAGTGATTTATCTATCTTTCTGCTTCAGTGAACCCTTCGTAGTTGATTGCGCTTAAAGTATCATGTGAAGCAGAATGAATTCCGATGGATTAGTCCATAAGGCGAAATGAAGACCAAATCCAAGAATCGGATGTCAGAGAAGAAATATAGAAATATCAGAAACATATATTGCGCCCACAGGGCTTCAGCGCCCATCGCAGTTGCGGGGTCTGCAGATCTCAGGCGCTGCCTCTGAGTAAGGTAAAACTATTACAATCAGGTAAAGTATTGAAGGAAAGTGATTTAAAAACAGATGGAATAAACTAAAGAGGAAGAGCAAAGGAAAAGATGAACTAAGCGAATAATAACATTAAGTATATTGGAAGTGAATGACATTGAGAGCAAGTATGAAGGAATGTCAGTAAACGATGAGTAAGAGAGACAGTAGAGAGGAAATAAAGAGGATGCACAATGAGAACGTTAGGAAGAGGAAAGAAAGACGATCAATGATATTTATACAGAGAATATAATCCAAATAATTCCTCTCTTAAGTAATGTAACCCAACGAATCCGAAACAAATATTAAACTCGTCAGAAGCGAGTAAGAATGAATACACAATAACGGACTGTAACTATTGAGTTATAGAATACAGAAGAAAATAAATTATTGTGATCACTTTGGGACAAGACATTTTAGATAACAGTAACTGGCTGATAACATTAAGCGGAATATATTGTGATTATCCAAAGTGATATCTGTATATTTATTTAAAATGTTCAAGATCAACTGATCTTGATAACAATACACGTTTGATAACAGTATCCATGATTACAATGCAATCAGCAGAGACATGAACGCTAAGTCCTGCTACTTTCCATATTTATTTGGGTTGACAAGATTGTGGTCAGTAGTGGTGAAAAGAAGGTTACGCCAATACCCCATAAACCACCCGGCAAAAGACTGATGCATGTATGCACCATGCTCCTTCTCCACACTTCCTATTCACCGGACCTGTCCCCTACCGATTAACACTTTTTACGGTAGTACATGCATACACATTCTGACGGGTGTACACACATGCGGATCAGATCGAAAATGCCTTCCAGTTTTTTATCAATGGCACCATGTTGTCGATTCTCATGTTGTTTGCTTCAACTCTGTCTTCCCTGATAACGCCTCTAGGCGTGATAGTAAATTTCACTCATGCCATGATCACGTGTAGAAGCGTGATCTCATATTTGCATTAATTACCGGGCAACAAAACAAGAAGATTACTAAAAGAAATCATGTTTAAATTAAAATTATACACATACTTAAATCATAACACTGCCAATCAATCAATCAATTATAATACTGTTTTCAATGAACTCTTTCATGATTCTATTTATAATAATCACTGAACATTTGGCTGTCAGGGAGGAAATAGTTAACTAAGTAATTCGTGTTTGAACCAAGTTATGACGTTTTAAAATGTGTAGTTCAAAACAACCATTTATTCTCTTGACCTGATGCCATTTTCAACTTTCAATTTAAATTACTATTTGTCTATCGGAATGGCCATTGGTTTTCAATTGTCAGTATAAAAAGAACGGTGCAATCATTGATACGTTTTTAGACAAAGAACAAACAAATTAATTTAATATAATTTTGAATTAGTCAAAGCTGAGGAGTTGTCAAGTTTCATTAAAAGTTACCTATTTGACTTCACATTAAGCTGAGTTGAATATTTTGACTATTCAATCAATTGAACTGGTCTACACATATATGAATAGTGCTTTTTAATCAACCAAAATGCACATCGATGTATATATCTTATTGTGTTTTGAATTTTAGGAAATGTGAGAAATAGTATGTGCCTCCTACTCGACTGATCATGTATATATAGGTATTAATATATTTATAATCACGCAGTCGCATCGGAGGATGGACTTGCATTTTTATTTAAACATGGATATATGTCGCAGATGTATGATCCTGGCTTCAATTAAGTCAGATATAAAAATGGCTTACAGCTACGTATGCTGTACCAAGCGCGATATAAATTCATTACCAATAAAGGAAATTAGACATTCTCTCTCTTTTCTCTTCTATCTTCTACATACAACCTGTTATCTCTACTTGTGTCTCGTTCTTTGTCTCTTTTCATATCCCGAAAGTTATTGAATTACATAAAATCAATATACATGAAAAAGGTTGTGCAATGTTCTAATAAAAAACAACCGAAACCATTCTTTACAAATATTAACAGCGATGACCAATGTATGCTAACGGCGCTAACTGTCGGATATAATAAAATTATAATTTTATTTTGTTGCAAACTTATAGAACACACATTCTCAAATTGTGTATATCCACGAATACATAGACATGCATACATGCATACTAAAATGTAAAATAATACAGGCAGTGTTAGATGAATATGTAGTAAGCCAATGCCGTGGCATTCTACGGGCTTTTTGAAATCTCTCGTCGGTGATTACACAAAGGTTTGTTTAGAGAAGGTCTGTGCAGATCACTGTGGCATTTGGGGTTCATAAATATGCCCTGTTGCCGACTTCGCTGCGTCATCGTCTTTCATGGGATCGATCGGCAAAAAGCAGCTGCCACCAAAATATGCGCATGCATTTTGTTACACAAACGCACACCTACCTGTGTCTGTAAATGAAGGCTGGGTTAATATTATATACGTATATAATTAGATATTTAAGAATGAATGTGAATGGATGTAATACACACGTTGCATTTGAAATAATTAAATATCTACTTACATAGAAGACAATTCTAACATACGCTGATATAAATATACATTATCACCTTATATAAATTGAAGCAAGTATACATATACGTATACGTTTATATTGAAATGCACATGTCTTTCCGAATAGGAGCGATATTTTATTAATAATTCACATTCAGAAAAGGTTATGAAGACAAATTCTGACGATTCAGTATTAAATATATTAGAGGGAATATACATCGCTTTTGATCAAATAATTAATTAATGTGTATTTTTTTCGTGAAAACCTTGGTGAGACGAACAATGGGTTATTACTCTTACGATTAATACTATTTTTGTACATCTTATTTGGATTAAGATTTTAGCAATATACAAACAATTTCAAAATTGCTTTACACTCTTCCAAAAATACCGAATTCTACATAATACATTTTCCTAAAAAAAGTTGTAAGAAGAATCATGAATTTAATTGGGTTTTATAACTGAGCTAAGTGCCATTCATCATACTATCCACATGAATCATGAATTTAATT
Source organism: Architeuthis dux (assembly GCA_006491835.1). Taxonomy (NCBI): domain Eukaryota; kingdom Metazoa; phylum Mollusca; class Cephalopoda; order Oegopsida; family Architeuthidae; genus Architeuthis; species Architeuthis dux. The sequence goes on from VCCN01003404.1 coordinate 6,908,170, forward strand.
GGGTTTTATAACTGAACTAAGTGAAATCCATCATACTATAGACATGCATTCATAAACAGTTACGCTTAAAACACACATAATTACCATTCACCGATTATAATTGCCTTTCACTGTTGACCTTTTAAAGAAGTATATATATAAACATATGAAACAGTTTCACGTGACTATTATAGTTTTGATTATTATGTAGACTATTTTCTTTAGGTGAGCGTGAATGCAGACCCTATACAAATTGACGACTGTTTTCTTTTTTTTTAACGCTGATTTTGAATATGCCTTCGTTTTTCATCCGTGATGCGTATAACCCGAATTACAAGAGTACAAACATAAGCACTTTACTACCTTATTATATAGATGCATGCTTCACAGTATGCAATGTATTTTCTTCCAAATCACAAAGAAGTACTTTGTGTGAATAATATAATAATATATCTTCTTAAATTATAATTCTCCTTTGAATATTACAGCAGGCGGGCCTGGGGTATTCTATAAGAATAAATACCGAAGAAGAATAACATCGTTAGATCACGAAGTAATTTTCTAATCAAAACAGCTGCATGCAACTTGCGCATGGGATATTGACTGAATATACATTTCTCTTTTTGCAAAACAACATACCTGCTTTCCAAAGGTGTTAGATGTTATTATAGTAAACGATTGCTATTCCATCAATATCCTTGGATCGATAGTTTGTTACTTGGGGAAATAAACCATGGAAAAATGCCCTTTTTTCATTTGTCGGGAAAATCGCAGTAGAAAACCCGAATGTTCGAAAGGCTTCA
>VCCN01003404.1:6958728-6971549 GCA_006491835.1 Architeuthis dux
TGTGTGTGTGTGTGCAAGTTTGATTAAATACGACGGACAAGGAGAACCTTTTGATCTTGTTGGTTAACATTTCTTGTTTACGCGAAAGAGAACGTATGTTCGGATTCAATTTATATGATTATCGTCCAAAAGATATATCGGATCGAGCGCTTTAGACTATGCGTTCAGTCATTTTTTAAGATCGTGAATAAATAGTGCAAACTAATACCACTGGTTAGTTGGCGTGCAAGCGATGGGCGAATGCACTATTTGTTAGAAGGGGGTTTCAGAGGTTGTCCCAATTGCATTCGTGTAAATTAAACACAGATTGTCTCAACCAGAGCTTGAACTCGGCTGCCCGGTTCCATTATCTAAGCTGTTAACCACTTGTCCACCGCACCAGCCCATAACCGTTGCTTCCCGGAAAAAAGACGTTCAAGTGCACTACAACTTGAAGCGTATTGATGCTATGTACATTCACCACCGTCCGTGCATTCGCCATAAGTCAACTTGTGTCAGATGAATAGGCTCTTTTGTTTAAGATTTGCAAAGAAGCCATACGTTCAACGTTTGGTCAGTGATAAGAGCACATTCTTTTCAGTTATCGATCGTTGTGTAGAAGAACCAGTCTATCATGTCAGGCATTTTACAAAAGAGGCAGACATGCTTTTGTTCTGACGACATTTGAATATCAAACGGGGCAAGAAATCAAAGGTCAGTCTTTTGTGTTGGCATCCTCTTCAAATATCTGTAAGCCTCTTCTTATTCAAAACTACCGGAGCGCTCTTGGCTAATGGGTAAATAGTCATATATCAATAAAGACAGGCGCCTTCATCACATAAAATAATGATTCATGTTTATGAATACACTTACTTGTTAAAAATAGCTGTGGTATTATTGACTATTGCATAGCGCCTCTAATTGATACGAACCCACACATTATTGGTATTTTTCTACATTTTAGTATGTATCAGGAATGCCGTATTTTAATTGGATGTCCGATTATTTAGATGGACAGATTATTTACTTTTTTATTAACTAAACACCTTATTCTATCAGGACAAACCCCCAGTGACAAGTAGAGAAATAGATAATATTTTGAGTCAGAACCTGCGAATAATTATTTGTGTTTGTTTTTCATTAGTTCCTATCCTACTAAATAATTATAGCTATTACAGCTCAGTGTATTTTTGTTTGCGATACATTCAAGTAGGTGTATGTGCCTGGGCGTTTCTGTTTATCATGCTAATTCATGCAAAGCATTTTCTTTTTTATATTTCTAACGTTGAAATGGCCGCATGAACAAACTGACACATCATTTGAAATGCCTAGCTTGCCACTGAATAACTCAATAATATTATATAAGATCTATGTATTGTAATACTATTAGTGCATGAACACATAATATATTGTGTTTACTACTTTAAACTCTCTCTGATCTTCTTTGTTAATTATTGTCCTCATTTTTGGGTTCAATCAAACATAGTAAACTTCTATTCAGACAAACGATACTAAACCCCTAAAAGTGCACGATTAAATTGATTTTAAGGTTTTCATGTAACATTTTCCTGCATATTCCTTTTACTGAGAAAAATGATTTAAATATATGAACAAGTGCAGACATAGAAAGCATTTTCATTTGTCGAGATCTGGGTTCTTCAAGAACAGTGCATCGCTCTAAAACGAACCCCACAATTAATGCGTCCAATATGGCTTTGATGTAAAGGGCTGTGTTTTCAGAGAAACACAACTCGGAACCAAAGAGAGTGTCCATTGGTTTTAATTGGAAAATGTCACCAAATAAGATTCGAAACAGAACTCAAAAAACAACTTCATGAATACTTTACAAACAGTAAATCTGATTGTTTAAATATGCTCATCTACATACACAGTCATACATATACACGTGCATGCGTGTATGTATATATGCGTGTGTGTGTGTGTATGTGTGTGTGTGTGTGTGTGTGTGAGATAGATAGATAGATAGATAGAGAGAGACATACAGACAGACATAGGGAAAGAATAAGGGAGTGTATGTATTAGGGCGTATAAGCTTCGGCTACAGTCCTTTCTTTTGAATGTTCACATACTCATTTTCTATTTCACCGTGTTCATATAACTAAACAGTTATTTTTATTACTCAATTGATACGGGAAATTGACCTGGCAATCCGATAACTCATACATGTTCATGACTAGTTTCAGCAAGATGAGTTATCATGTCATCTATGATGATAATAAACTAACATTAACTCATCTCCAGTCGTCTGCACTTTGATTGTGCCATTATTCTCTTCACGTATTTTTACAACTATTGTCCCGCATTCTACTAGTTTGTAAAATAATACTTAACACGGTGTATTCCGCTAATCATTGACAGCATACTTATCTCACTTATCATATTATATAATATAATGTGTGGCCGATGTAAAACTCATCGAAATGTTAAAAGAATAGGTAGTCGTTCTGATTCCAACATATGTATTTTGACTAAGGACTGGAACACTGTAGTTTGTTTCATCTGTAATTAATTACTGCATTACTTTTGGAGGAGCAGGCCGGCATGACGTTTACTAGCATGACAAACGAAATCGTCGTACCGAGTGTGAATTCAGACGTGTATGTTCGCTTCACAATAATACCCTTGAGAAAGGCACGGATTCTTTCTCCATGAGCTTTGTCTCATCACCAGATATCTTGTGAACAGTTTTGGTCACTGGCATGCACGGTATTTAACAATGAAAAGAACAATTGGGGTAAGTACACCCCCGTAACTGCGCAGGCATACGCAGATCAAAGCTACTACACCAAAACCAACTTTCACACGCTGCGAGTAAGGTAAAACAATAACTGCGTGTACATGCATCTGGTGGCGCAATATACAAGGTTTGGGCCAACTCTTTCTTGCAGGGAGATTTAAAATTAGGATCCTGTGACTTTTCACATAACAAACGATTATCTTTTAATCAAAGTAATATAAAGACTTCATTCGCGTTTATTTACTCATTAAATATACACATTTCTCAGTTCGATTTTCGAAAATGTTTTACAATGTTTTCAGAAATTCAAAATGATAACACACCTGATAATTATAACAACATATTTAAATATTGGTTGCTATATGGATGGCATGAATAAGCCATTAAGACATGACTATCAATCTGTCTTGTACATGTTCTTTACTATTATCTCGTCAATGATATGCTTTCATGGTTCATAGAACAAAACGGATTTAGGTAATGGACAAACATATTTTCATTAAGTCAAATGCGTTTTAATTACCCGATGTTATATATTCTGGAAAACAAGATACTGCCGGAGAGAAGAAACAAACACAACAAGAAAGATGTATTGTGCTGTGTTCCTAGATAATGAAATTATTATTTCGGATAACAATGATTATAAAAAATGATGCTGGTTGTAAACCAACAGATGGAGACTTTCGAGAAGAAAGAAATCGATTCGTACGTCCACTGACTTGCTCCACGGTACTTCAAACACGGAGGGCGGTTGGGGAGCATGCTGACTTAGGCTTTGATGTCCTGCCAGACTATTTGCAACTTGGCATCGTTGTACATGAATTCCTGGCTTTCAATTGGGTCGAGTAAAAAGGAAACACTATTTTTCTCCTGATTTGGATCTCTGCGTTTCTTAGAGAAACTATTTTCTCTTTGCGGCGATTCCATTTTTGTTCAAACGTATTTGCTAGTCTTCCCTATGTTTTGTCAGTGATGAAACAGAAAAAAGATTACTAGAAATAACACCTTCGGAGATGAGATACCTCATACTTGTATAATCCCAAACATCAACCTTTTTTTAACAGTTTTAGGCTTCAATGTTTTACTTCTTTGTGAATCAATTATCTTCCTGGTGTATATATTCGTTAACACAATTGAAAGAAATAAAATCTATTTTGAAATATGTAAACTACTGTTCTTTCTTATACTTAAAAAGATTCAGTAAATAGTAACATTTTTAGACGACTCCTATTGGGAGTCTAGGTACGAGTTATGTCCAAAAAGAAACCAAACCTTTGCAGAAACAAATATATTGCTTTACCTACACTGTTATGAGACTTGTCCCCTTCAAAAAAGTCCCAGCTTTTCCCAGGTCTGGAATTCGTTCTGGAAGTCGTCTTGGGGGATACTGTGCAGGTTTCGTGTGGCATGGTCTTCTATCTCGTGTATCGTCTAAAACCGATGTTCTTTCTGGGTCGATTTCAGCGGGGACAAAAACATTTGAGGGGGATAACATCCGGAAAGTCGGACGGTTGAGGGACGAACGTTGTCTCGTGCTTCACCAAAGTTTTGCAGCAACACGATGCATCATCAATTTCTCTTTTAAATGCATGTGGCACGAACCTTCATACATTCCTACCTCTTCGGAAACTACACAGACAAACAGGCGACGATTTCCACGGATCACAGCACGCATTTTTCAATATGATCATCGTCCGTCAACGTGAAAGGTCTTCCAGATTTGGTCATCGTCTGCCCAATTCGAAACGCTGGTACCGCGCGTGGCATTGCATACTGCTCAGATAATCTTCACCATAGGCCGACTGCAACATTATACATCTCTCCAAAATGTTCTTCCTAATTTGAAACATAATTTCACACACACACACACAAGTGCCTTCTTTGTTAAACTTAGGAAACAAGCGCCAATCGGTCTACACGTACGTAAGTGCTCGTACTACCTTGCACGGTGTGTGTATGTGTGTGTGTGTACATTTTCTAGTCATTAATATTCTCTTTGGGAATATTTCATATGATAGACAACACCTACACAAGTTGGTATATTATATATATATATATATATATATATATATATTAAGGGGAGGCACTAGGCGCCTAAGCATCGACGTAAAGTTCAATTTCTCCACTAGTCAATACAACGTTATGGGAATTAACTTTGTATTGACAAGTGAGCAATTGAATGTTGCATTTACCCTTAGGTTCTTAGTCAATACAGCGCTGCTCCCCTTACAACTCATACAACTATATACGTGTGTGCATTTGTGTGTGTGTGCACTTGATGATATAATGTACATATGCATGCACTACTGAGTAACATTGGCCACGATACCAATTGTGAATTATTGGTCTTAACAAGAATTCAGAATTCACATTCGATCAGTTATAAATATAATGTTCGGGGGAAAATATTTATGATCTGCAGAATTTTACACTTTTGCCTTTCTATTGCCTTACAATCTTTCAAAGCAGTGGCCGTTGTAGCTATAACAGTAACTTGTGAAAAATATGACACAAAGTAATACTTTAGTGGTACTTTAAATTATTAACGATGTAAAAACAACAATACATTCATCTTTTTTTTTATCATTTACATTTATTCTTCACCTAAGCGATAGCATTTTGTTCATCCTTACTACAGCCAAACCTTTGCAGCAGTCTTGGATATATTTATTACAAAGTATGCTTGCCAACGTATCCCCATAATATATATTTTTTCTGGAGTTCTGTCTATATTTCCATTCACTTGCGTTTTTTTTCTCCTCTGAAACTCTAGTCATGCCAATTTGTTCTTTCCGAAGCAGTTAAAATAGAGACATTCCCGAAACGTTGGCTCATAAATCACGATTTTTATTCAATGTTTTTCATTCTCAAATTTAAAACATTTTTATATACGCGACCATTAGTTATTATAGTTGCCAATTTCATAGTATGCGGAAAGTTGTTATGGTGAGTTTTCGACGGGGGCTGCTCAACTCTTGTTTCCAGGGAACGTACTTGAACCCGCTTGATACTTTACAAAGACTTCTGGGTAATTGAACCATCACTCCTGGCTTCCAATATGTGTCACCCACAATGATTTCGATTTGACTCTTCAAATCGAGCACTCCCGAGGTCACTCACAAACCGACCTTGTATATGCCTTAGCCTTCAAGCGAACAAAAGTGGTAGAATGATAGGTGTTTTCATTCAAATATCGAACAAGAGTGCTGTATTTCTATATGATACAATACAATGACATATGATATTAGATATACACTTCATAATGCAGTCCTTTTACACACTAAGACGGACTCTAGCATGTTTAATTGATATAATCACGAATGAATTTAATTCAAGATGCGCATGATTATAAATCATAAGAAATCCGATCGTAATTGGTCCAGTAATAACATTATTAACTCAATCAATTACTTTAAATGGGGTACCTACATTTGAATTGTTTCATAAATCTCATGCAACATAACACGTGTACATTTCCTTCATTGATTCACTTGAATACATCTGTTTCCCAATAACTGAAAGCTAAACGATAATGTAACACGTTTAATGCTACTCGTTTATTGCAAGTATACTCTTTATTGTGGGACCTGTTTCCGTGATATCACTGATGAGACGGGAAAAGGGATCATACATATACATATAATTACATCATGGAAGTATAGGAACTAAAGTAATGATAGAAAAACGAAGATCTTCGTATTTAGCAGCTGTGACCCAAGGACGCTATTTACGAAAATATTAGTAGAACGGGTTGACATTGTTAATTGACCTGTGTTTACTTTGAAGGAACTGCATTATTCTTTTACTAAACGTTTTCCTTTTCGCGACGGAAATACGCAGCAACGGTAAACATTGTGTGAGATTAGATCAATATAATACTTCATAAATCATCAAAATTATTCCATTATCGGAAACCAACAAAGTGTTGTGACTCTTCCGTAGTTACCAGAAAAGGCACAATATGAGCAGCTTCTGAAACGAAATACAGGAATAAAAAGGTATAATGCATTTCAAGAAACTTTTCACCGGAAGATGTATGTTTAAATTGGCATGATTAGCAAATGGGCATTTATACGTATAACTGTTTCTTTTCCACATTGTGTAAATTATATTTCCATACAACAGGGGTTCCCAAACCTGTTCTTCCTTTGTGCCTCTTAGGTCAGCCTTAGCATGCTGGCGTACCCCTTTTGTGAAGAATGTAGTGTAAAATGTACATATACCATACAGCTGTCAATCGACATGCATTATTTTATTATGTTAATGTGATGGAATAGCATGGCTCTTTCCAACAAGTACATTCTAGACAAAATTTCAGATACACATCATTTTCAATAATGAGATTTATGTATGGTTACACACGTTGTAGAAAAACCTTGTTCACACCTCACACAAGTAGCGGTGCGGTGGTTGTGATTACTTCAAATTTCGAAGTTTTTACATCGCTTGCATACCCGCGGAATTTCAATTGCATACCCCTAGGAGTACACGTAACCCGGTTTGGGAACACCTGCCATACAAGCGCGTGGATTCATGAGTACACATCTGAACACCTTTGCTATTAGCCAAGAATACAATCTAATCCCAGTTACTTCTTATGAATGCAGTTCTCAGAAGGTGGCAGGGGATGATTTGCCGTTTACTGTTAAATATGAATTCAATCATAAAAATGTGTAACTCCAACTAAGATGTGACGTATATTGGATAGAAATGCTACATAAACATATGCATATAAATATAAATTTCAATGGCTTATAATCAAAATCCCTACAAAAATACATACTCACAAGAAGATAACAATTAACGAAAACATTTCTGTTGAATAGAGGCTCATCACAAATGTTATTCTCTTTGAGTAATATTTTAAAATCGGAAATCAAACACAAATGTTTTTATTCTCTGAAATACTATGTTCAGATGTAAACAGAGTCGCTGTATTATTAGCATAGCATACGTATAGCAGAATGTAACGGTAGGGAATGTTAATTTAATATATCTGTTTGGTTTAACGTGGCGGGATAAACAACCATAGATGAGTTTACTGGAAAGGATTTCACCTGTTCTTTTTAGTAGTTGGTAGTTTCCTTGTCTGGATAATTCTATACAGTCAGTAGTAATTGTAAAGACCTTCATTCGGTATAAGCAGAATTATGTGTATGTTCCATTGTTTTCCGACTTCTAATAATTCCCTTTGAAGAGTTGATCTTGTGATATTTTCAATTGCAGTTTAGTGGAAAATAAAATTAGTTACAACCAGCAACGTATATGTCATCCTTTCAACATTATAGTTGTAATGTGTATGTGCTTATGTTCAATTTTATATTTATAATTAATTCCTATTTACTCCGTTCAAAAATATTCAGAGTCATGGAATCATTATGCATCGCAGATGACATCAGTATTTAGTGATATACTAAAGGAAGTCCTCTTTGTGTTGGTGTGTACTAAGGGATTTGATTGATTGTTTTGTTTAACGACCCATCGACCCTTGGTTGGTCATTTAGTGCCGAATTCAGTAGGGTGGAGGAGGAGGAGGAGATCCCATGTCCTCGTGAATAGAGACTTGAGGGTGGGGAATCACAAATCACTGTCACTGAGACAAATGCCACGAGGACCGGGATAAACTGGTCAGTGGTCAAAAGATTCTCAGGACGAATCCCGACCATGCTAATGGTGATCGCCTCCCGATCAGCTGGCCAAGATATCCTGCGCAGCTTCTCCCAGATTTCCGGAGATAACCGAGCATGCCACGATGACCCCCGAAGGGCAGTGGTTCTCTGAATATCGGGGCCATGGCGGTTTCGAAGCACATATTCTCGTTATTCGCCTCCCCACGGCGGTAAATTATGATATGAAGTCGTTTTAATGTGGGGTCCTGCACGCGAACGTGCAGGCAGATCCCGTGTCTCCGTGACTAGATACTTAAGGGGGAATAATCCCAAATCCCTGCCACTTGCCAAATTCCACGAGGACCGGGATAGGTCAAAGGTTTCCCGAGCGTGCTAATGGTGATCGCGCCCCGACCAGCTGGCCAAGATGTCCTGTGCAGCTTCTCCCAGGTATCCGAAGATACCCGAGCATACCACGAGGACCACCGAAGGGCCGTGTTTCTCTGAACTTCGAGGAACTGGGAGAATCCCAAATCACTGTCGCTGAGACAAATGCCACGAGGACCGGGATGGGTCTAAAAGCTCATCAGGACGGATCCCGAGTGTGCTAATGGGGATCGCGACCAGCTGACCAAGATATCCTGTGCAACAAAGATACCCAAGCATGCCACAGGACCCCCGGAGGGCCGTGTTTCTACGAACTTCGAGGCCATGGCGGTTTCGAAGCACAGATAAACCACGTTGATCCTAGCGCGGCCTCAGTCGCAGCCAAGATATCCTGCGCAACTTCTCCCAGGACGATAGTGTTTATCCACCTTCCCACGGCGACACATTATGACATGAAGTCTTTTTTTAGGGTGGGGTCCTGCACGCGAACGTGCAGGCAGAGGGGTGTAGATCGCATGTCCCCATGACTAGAGACATGAGGGGGAGAATCCCAAATCCATGTCACTGAGACAAATACCACGAGGACCGTGATGGGACCAGATCACCTCAGGACGGAACCCGATGTGCTTATGGTGATCGGCTCCCGACCACCTATCCAAAATATCCTGTGCAACTTCTCCCAGGTATCCGAATATACCCAAGCATGCCACGAGGAACCCTGAAGGGCCTCGTTTCTCCGAACTTGGCGGTTTCGAAGAACATATACTACACTTTGATCGTAGCCAAAAGGCCCCTATTTATTCGCCTCCCATAGCGGCAAAACGTGCAGACAGAAGGGCGGGGGATTCCAAAAGCCTCTCAGGACGAATCCCGAGCGTGCTAATGGTGATCGCCTCCCGACCAGCTGACCACGATACCCTGCGCAACCTCGCCCGGGACGATACCCGAGCATGCCACAGGACCCCCGACTTCTCTGAACTTCGAGGCCATGTCGGTTTCGAAGCACAGATAATTCACGTTGATCCTAGCCGTTGCCTCAGCCGCAGCTAAGAGATTTGCTTTAATGGGAAAATAAATGGGCCTAGAATGAGAGCCGAAAATCAACTGAATATATCATTTCCACTTTGCTATTATACTCGACATTCTGGAACCCACATGTGCATGAGGTAAGGTGTTCAGTTCAATGTAGTAAAATAAACTTAATTATGTTTATTGGTAGATGGAATTCAAATTCAATAAATATGTACTTCAATGTTAGGATTCTGTACGCTCACCTCCGTTAAGTAAACATGAATATCTATTTATTTTAACTTGATTCAGATGAAACTCTTAATGTATGTATGAGTATCTGTCTATGTGTTATCATACGCACACACACACACACGCATATATATGTATATATATATATATATATATATGTGTGTGTGTGTGTGTGTGTGTGTGTATGTGTGTGTGTGTGTGTGTGTGTTGGTGTGTGGGTGTGCAATATGTGCGTGGTGCGTGTGAATGTATGTGAGAATAAAATTATTCGTTTCTAAAAGCCGTTGGAAAGTATATACTTCTCCATTTACAGAGATCTTTTTTTAAAAACGATGAAATGCAGCTAAGAAGTCACGTAACTCATGTTTCCTATGTCTGCTCAATTTTTAAGGCGAATCTCTAGTTATTGATGTGGTCGTTTTTTTCTGAAGATTGTATGTCGCTTGAGAAGCCAAATAGCATTAAAAATACAAAAGAATCCCGATTAAGTCACGAAGTAAGACACTGGATACAGGAAATAGCCTGATAACCGCACAAAGAGCTTTTTTAAGACTTCCTGACGAAAATTGATTTCCTTGCTAAATTGACTTGGAAGCATTAAGATCCATTGATAGTTATCATCCTCTTTTTGAAAGGTTTTATAGGTTTGTGTCGAAGAGCACAGGCAGACTGTGGCATGCTGAATGGCAGTAAGCAGCATAGAACAAAGGATTTATTGTGGTTATTCATTAGTAAAAAACACAAACAAAACACGCATTATTCAAAGAAAATTACTTTCCTTGTTATGTCTTGTTTTCTTGTTATACAGATAGTCGCAAGCTCATGTTTCTATTGCTTTGTATTTGTTTTCTACAATTCTAATTCTTTTTACTGGTAATGCTTCAGGTTCACAATTTGTTCAACACTTTTCCCCTCTAACTTCCATCTCATATCCTAGCATTTCCTTTGCGCAATGATTGACTTTTTTCTTTGGGACATATTTTTACTTTATCACTCTTCTTAGATTTTGTAAAATGTTATCAATATTTTCACAGATTTTTAAAAAAAGTTTTAGTTTCAAGTCCTCGTATTATTTGTTTTTAAGACAATTCTGTATTTACAATTAGAAACAGTCCACCAAAACTCTGACCAAAAGTGTCACCGTAGGTTTCTTCCATTTTTAAGTTGGTTGGCTAGGTATGTATTACGCGTACAGGTCGTGCCAACGGGGCTAGATAGCTGAAAATTTAAACACTTACTCCTTATTATGTCTGGACAACACGTTACCCCCCCCCCCCAACACATCGTTTTTTTTAGTGGGGGTTCAGTTTGCAATGTAATTTTATGCTAAAGAGTTCCCTTAGTTTGAGTCCAGCAGCATTCACGTATGTTTTTTTGAAAATTCAGACATGTTATTGATCCCTGACCCAAAAAGGCGAGAGGAGAAACGTATTCATCGATCACCCCTTTTTTCTAATTTTTTACTTGATCACCCTCAAAACTGTATGCTACTAAAATACACGTGACGGTTTCGATTGAGTGACTAAACAGACCTGTTTTAATTATGTAGGACAACCTTCCATTATTTACTTACTAAATATGTGCTACAATATAATATGTGTGGGCAAAAGTATCCAGTGGAAAAATTCAGTTGTAGTTTTCAAACGCTTGCACATACCTAATATGTAGGTGTATGTATGTATTTGAGTGCGTATACTTCTAGTAGCGTATGTGCATGTATGCGTATTTTTCTATGCTCTTTTGATTCCCTACACTGACACGCAATTAAAGCATACTGTTTTATATATGTAATACATTAAATGTAATATAATCAAAGTTTAACAATTTTAGTGACAATGATTAATCAAGCTAATCTGAGTAAAAGAAACAAATATACTTCTCACTTGAATGGAAGGGATCAACGTGGAGATATATTTGTAAATACTTCAATACCTTCTAGAAGATGCAGGAGAAATATTGCACAAAGAACTAGCACAGTTAGCATGCATACGAGATAGAAACGTTCCTAAATACTTCTCCAATGACATTTCCATGACATCGGAAGCTGAAGAATTACAAAACATGATAATTGATCTAAATAGGGAAAGCAATACTGTAGGTTTAAAGATGAACAGAACAAAGACAAAGGTAATGTTCAACGATAAAGTCCCCAAAAAGGACATAAATTAAGACGGAAAAAGATAAGATAGTCGATGAATACATCTACCTAGGACAGGTAATAAAGCTAGAGAAAGACCATGTCTGCGAAATAAAACGACGCATGACGTGATAGGTTGGAAAGCATTTGGTATGAATAGAGACATTACCAATGCCCCTACATTGTAAAGTAAACGGCTGCATAATACTGGCTATGGCTTATGGATGCGAATCATGGAAATTAACCAAACGAGCTGAAACCAACTCAGAATAGCACAGAGAGCCTTGGAAAGAGCAATGCTAGGGATAACTCGAAAAGGCATGTGACCAGCAGTGGACTTATAACGGCCAATGATGATGGTGATGATTGTAAACAAAACACACTACTTTTTTTAAAAGAAGATATCATCAAAATCGAATATTTCAAACCTGAAAACAATAACATTTCATTTTCAAGATCATTTTTTGGCGGGGGGGGGGCGTATTTGCTAGGCGCTTCTCTATATTCATGCTCCCACCACGTATTCTAATTCAAATACTTTTTCCATTTTACCTTAATCGGAACCTGCACATTTTTACGAGTGACATTTTTGAAACGTGGACAGTAGTTATAAGGGGCACGAGGTGTGATGTGTGTGTATTAGCTAATATTAAGGTGGCATCTCTAGGGATAGCGGTAGCTCTTCTGATTT
>VCCN01003404.1:7006722-7017015 GCA_006491835.1 Architeuthis dux
GTAACCTAAAAGGAATGAAATGACAAGTATTAGAGTCCAGTCAGGCCTCAAGAATGGCTTACACTCGAGGATACCTTCATGTTTTGCTGTAGGTAACACATAACTGATATTGTATTTGTGTGAATGATTGAAAGAATTGTCAAAGTGTGGCATCCAGACCTTTAGGTTAAAAGCAGCGGCGTAGAAATGTCAACTTATAATGGAAGTCTCTATACAAGAAGACACAATACATAAAAACAATACATACTAGTTGCATAAGAGAAATTGTTTGACAACCAAAACTAGGATTTCTTAATACCCACCTGAAATGGAAGCATTTTCGTGTAACAATGATGACATGCCAGATGCGGTGTGGCAGCGGTAGTACTGGCACGGGGAGTGGACTCGGGGAGCCGAGTTCAAACTCCGGCTGATACCGGTTGTGTTCACTTCGCTCTAATGCCCTTCGGATAATCATGAATCCGCCTCTCCACCTAGCTATGGGTACAATAGCGCATATTGAAGTGAGTGACTCTACTTCGGGTGGTTGTCACCTTAGGTCTATTTCACAGATCGTAAAAGGCCCAAGTAAGTAGTACTGTGATATGCGGGGCCCAAGCAGGGACGGCTGAAGCTGCTCCCATCGTAAGGGTACTGAGAAGTAAAATACGGAATGATGACATTAGAGTTGGTTTGAGCTGAGTACAGAAGAGATGGTGTGGTTGAAATGACAATATATTGGATTCCGGTTGACAGTACCTCATCGGGACCAACGATGTTGCATCCTATAACCGGATGGACCTATTTACGGACAACTCATTTTATGTCTGGAATTCAAGTGATCCACCTGTATAAAACCTCAAATCCCATTTACAGCTAATTTTTCTTTATTTTTAAAATTTAACATTTCACTTGACTCACTAGCTAAACATTTGAAACATTTTATTTTAGTAATTCTATAAGATGTCATTAAAACAAATGTTAATTAGGTAGCACTGCTGCTTGGTCCAAATAAACGGCGCATCGTTCATAATAAAAGAGGCAAATTGCCGATTACCACATATGATTTGATCGGCTTTTACAAACGTGGTTCTATTGTGCGGCTGGTCTTAATAAACGTTGGTCCTATTAAGCGGAATCAACTGTATTATAGAAAGAAAGCTAAAATCGACGTCCCAAATGTCAAATTAATAAAACCAAGCAGGTACACATTAGTTATTGTTGTGAGTCATTATTGTTTATAGTTAGTATTAGATCGGATCATATTATTTTCGAATTGCTGATCATGATTAGATGACTTTATAAGATTACATAATATAACATTTTCATGGCGGTTACTCTGTTAATCTCAAATTACAGACAAACATGATTGACACAAATGTCGATCTTGTCACAAGCTGTATTGCTAGACTTGCACAAATAGAAAACGTACTGTTGTACAACTCCATATGACGATGATCAATTACAAATAATATTCTAAATTTTGATTAACTCTGATGAAACTTACAATTGCAAAACATTTTTCCAAAGATTAACACCTTATAATTTTCCGCATAGAAACATCGCAATTTCGATCATTTTGATTAAAGCTGAAAGCAACATTAGCTAAATTATCAGAAAGCTCGCAACCATAATCGGAATACTTTAATTCCACGAATATGTAAGTTATCATTGTTTACAAAATGTTTACAACATGCACGTTTTAAGTGATTTGTCAAAGAAGGTGGATCCATATGTCTTTAGCCCGAGGCAGTTATTAGCTGACTTTTTTCATCTGAAATCCACAGTTTCATATTCGATCTAAGTGATTAATGAGAAGCGCTATGTTAAGTGCAGTGACAACGAAAGAATTTGATTGAAAGTTGAGTAATATTTGTATACAGTAAATGCTCTCTTAATCATTAAGCTACAGGCCTATTGACGAACCTACGTACATTTCACTTCATTACATTTCAAATCTCATTACTGTGCAATGGTTAAACAATTATGTTTAATCTTTGTTAAAAGGATTAGATTCTGAAACAAGCCGAAGTAAGTTCCGTGTTTCTCTTTTAAATACAAAATGCACACCACTTTGTTAAATGTGGAACTGAAATATAATCTTTAAATTTGCATTTTGATCGATCTTTGTAAAAACGTTCCCCCAAATACACACCGGATTAGAAACGTTTATAAATCAATCATTAGACTTGTCGGTTTCTCACCTCCAAAATATTCACACCATATTATGACCATACATATATCTCTCAGTTGAGAACCTCTTTCGGACACTTTAGGAAAACTATCCCACGAAATAGGCTCCACGGGATTCCCACCTAAAGCTACCTAGATAAGATCTGACATCAATCATCGAACTGTAGGCACCAGGATGTTCTAACCAATCGGATAACAGCATTTCGCGATATAAGCAAATGCTTTTACACCATGACTATTTGATCGCCACAACGTTCTGTCGGAGTTTTGCTGATTCTCACCCCACACACGCGCGTACGCACGCACACCCACACACACACACACACACTAACACGGTCGCACAAAACCACACACCAACACACAGAGGCACGTGCCTAAAACACGCACATACTAGCATTCAGTTTTACTTCTTAGAACTATTTCTAAAATTTCATGTAGGAATCCCACAAACTTGGCATCACTTCCCTTTTATACATTTCATTTGATGAGCATACATACAATCTGCCATCACTAAGTGTAACTTCTTTTCTTTTGTTTGCTTTAACTCAATGAAATGTAATGAAACTGATGGTACAGTTTGTGCACATAGGCCTGATCGAATATGCTGCCTGGATGTGCTTAGCTGTTACACTGTATATCATTATGTATTAATTCAATGATATAAAAAAAGAATAAACCTTTAAATATAATGATTAAAATGATATAGTCATATCTAACATCATGCCAAATTACAAAGAACTTAGCACCAAGTACACGATTTTCACTAAATATGATATATTCCCACCCAGCTATAATAACGTAATCAGTCTTTGCATCAAAAGGCAGTACCATGACATGTACGTGTTATTTTTCTCAAGGTTTCTGAAGTACACAGAATATGTTCAAGTGAAAATAACTATGTGCGTATCTCCTTTATCAAAACGTGGTTGAAAGAGGTGTAAATGTCTCTCGATGTGCTTAGCTGTTACACTGTATATCATTATGTATTAATTCAATGATATGAAAAAAGAATAAACCTTTAAATATAATGATTATGAAAACGCATACATAAGCCCTGTTACAATGACAACTACTTCTCTATGGTTTTATTTTTATGAATTCTTTTTAACTTTGAGATTTTTATGAGGCAAATAAAATCATTCAGTCTCACTCTAGCCGTTTTAAAGTAAAGTTTAAAGTAGGATATTTTGAATATATTTAATAAGAGTATGTTCAACTATACATTTGCTTCGTATTCCCTATATTTACTAAATGACTTACAACCGTAAAGCTTCAAAGTGTTGCAAATTCCACTATGGTTGAATTTTTGCTGTGCACCAGTTTTAATCTTATTTTATCTTTTCAGTTTGTAATGAAGAACATATTTATACTCTTTTCAGATTTGCATAATATACCAAAAGTGTTTCGCTGTATGTAGAGATGCCCATCGCTCGATACCCTAGATGGATACAAGCAGTGGTTATTTATAAGTCAAGATCGTTGCAATTTATTAGATAATGGGACATATTGCTGCAGTCACGTATATTTGCAGAAGCACATGTTCGTCAGTTAGTAATTCTATCAATGTGTCTGATTGTATATCTTAGTTATGTATGCAGTCATACGAGTGGCACATATTTTAGACATATGAAGATAATGTTTAAATCTTTAGAATATATCCACTTTCACAGGTACGAATAACCTGAACTAAATTCATAATAACAACAATTGCTTAACATCTTTGTCACAACATTTCTCTCCAAACCAACGGTTGTAGGCTTTAGATGACTTACTTTAGATGGTTAAAGGCTACAGTTTCCAAAGAATCCCGTAGTGTGTTAAGCTCACACACGCATTCTAGGAGCTTAACACATTTAACGTTTAGAATTTTAAAGTACAGAGGCTCAAAACGGCTATCGTTATCCTATATTTGTTTACATAACTAAAACTAAGCAGGTCGAAAATAGTATTCATTTTTTTTACAGTCACTGCATTTATTTTAATATGGGTAAAACGTTGTTTTCAGTATTCATATACTATTACATCAAAGGTAAGAAGATCTGCTTTCTGCTAAAAGTGCTATGTAATGAACTAGATATGAACAAAATGAACAAAAATGACCAGGAATGTCGACCGTTGTGCATTTTTTACTGAACATTTCAGCCGGTACAGTCTCCGACCTTCCTTAGCTACTCGTTGTATTTGAAGAACATCAATCATTCATAATGTCGTTTTATGTTTATGCTATCATCGATTCCAATTCCAATAAGACCATGACAAATAAATAAAATAGACAAAGACAGGTCATAACGGCGAAATTCATTCATCATTAACAAATTACTCAGTGAGCCTAGAAATATCCCTACTATGTATACTAAACAAACATGCCGTCAGCTGGGATTGATGAGAAACTCCAAGTGCAGCATGAACCAGTGTCACTCGGATATGCAGATTATTATAACTTGAGAGGTGGAGAAAAGTTTTAAAAATAACTGTGCACGATATAATGGATTATTTGTTCAATAACTAAAGAGTGCTAGGTAACACTCGAGGAAAGCCATACATCCAAAATAGTAGTGATAGATATAACGAAAATAAGAATAATAGTATAAAGGATTTCTTGAATAATGTCAATATCTGAGAAACCCAAGTTGTTAATATGTGCCATAATTATTACTATATAGGCGATAAAGCACGTTATTCACAGGTTCTATTCCGATATTAATTTGAAAGATGTGAAGCAATTTAAAACAGTTGATGATTTATACATGAATATGTATAGAAGTGCATGAGATTATTCAATATGAAATTCCTACAATAATTCAAATTCACTGAACCGATATAAAGTTGTTTCTTTGGATTGGAAAGGCGTTTTCGATTTAACGACATTACACATCTTTCAAATGAATGATTGTGTTAAAATGATTAGAACTAAATGCGTCTATGCATGTCTCTTCCGTTCATTTTCTGTGAGTTGCGCGTGTTACAACTGTCTCTATCTACCCCTCCCTCCGTGGACTTCATCACTTTCACCACAACTCCTCATCCCACAACTTCCCATCCCTTCGACACTCCCTTCCTCCTACCACGACGGTTCTGCACGTCTCCCGTTGTTTCCTTATGCGAGCTGCGCGTGCGACCTCTCTATGTAGCTATCCCTATTTCACCTCCTCCTACCACCGCACCCCCTCCAACGACATCCCTTCCTCTCGATATCCCTACAAACATTACTCAAGATTAGAATTCTTAAGACTACGCTTAAATTCATGAGGATGCACAACAAATGATATGTAGGCCTGATCCAACCTAACATACATATGTAATATGTGTAAGTCGAGCCTAAAGTATATTTAAGTATATTTGCTTATATATTTATCAGAGTATGTGTGTTTGTTTTTTCAAAGATTCAATGATTTTAAGATCCTGAGCTATGGTAATTAAAACAGAAATACCGTAACAAGTTATTTCTAACCTTAAAATTAATTTGAAAAGCAAAAATAACGCCGAAAATATATTTTATGTAACAAACTACATATAATTAGCGGGTTTGCAAAATGATCTGGGGCTACCAGCAGTGAAGACATGGGAGTGACGATCTTCGGTGTAGGTCATGTCGTATTGCCAGCACAGCCCCCAACAGATCGACGCCAACTTGGTTGCGGTGATTTTTTAAAATGATATAGTCATATCTAACATCATGCCAAATTACAAAGAACTTAGCACCAAGTACACGATTTTCACTAAATATGATATATTCCCACCCAGCTATAATAACGTAATCAGTCTTTGCATCAAAAGGCAGTACCATGACATGTAAGTGTTATTTTTCTCAAGGTTTCTGAAGTACACATAATATTTTCAAGTGAAAATAACTATGTGCGTATCTCCTTTATCAAAAAGTGGTTGAAAGAGGTTTAAATGTCTCTCGATTCTCTTGTATTGATTATTGTAGGCATATGTTCGTACGTAGCTATAGAAAGGAATACGAAGTTCAATATTTGATACGTACACCTAGGTTTGCTGTGATGTATCTGAAAATATCCATAACAACGCACCTTTTAAGGAAGGTTATATATGAAAGTGTTAAAAATAAAAGAGATATACGGCAGGCGATAATATACTTTTCAAGCGTTAGCACGTACGCACGAAAGGAAATATATTAAGGTAGCCAGATGAATGGTTATTTAAGTGAGTGCAGGTATGTATCATCAGTAGTAGCAGCCATTATACGTCCACTGCTGGACAAATGCCTTTCCTGTTTCCTTCCATGAATACATTGATGGTCTTAACCTCTGCAATATTTTCTATCCCATCCCTCTATCTTGTGTTTGGTCCTTTTTACTGCGTTTACTGTCCCATGAGTACCAATCGGTTAGTCTTGTGCTCCATATATTGTCATCCCTTCTTGCACCGGCATTGCCCAGGAAAAAGATAACCTCAACTCAGAGAAAAATATTTCTTAGGCATTCTTACCCAACACAACACATGCAACACCTGTGATGTTTTGCAGTGCCCCGCTGTTATTCGAAAGCAGAGCGTTCCTATGGAACGTTATGTATGCTGAAATGAGGTAGAGCGAAAAAACAATTACCCTTAATTTATTTTGGGAAATGTTTTTAGCGTTCCCAGATCCCCCAAAACATGCATGAGATTTTCACTTCAACTGACAGCGTTGCAATGATCGCAGAAAAGTATGACTGTAAAGGGGACTGATGTTCAGGGGAGGTTTGCATGATGTTTTGAGTGCCTATACAAAAAGTGTAGAAAAATGAAGGAATGCCTTTAAGCCTTTCACATCAGCCATATCAGACGACACATTCCGACAGGTGACATCGTTAAAAGTGATGTTGGGGTCTACGAGGGCTCAGAAGCCTCCCATACAGGTTAATTAAAATTGTTACTTCGCTTTATGCCATTTCGGATGACCGGGGATAAACTGTACTAATGTTCGTCTTTCGTAAAGCCAACTTTCAAAATTTGGTGTATGTCTGTATAAACGAAAGTAAATGTCAGAGGAAGTAAATGTTACGATACACTACACTAGAATCGTCAGTAGGAATTCAACTAGAATTTACAGCAAACACATTAAACTGTGCAACATGTGGGAGTATTTCGACTGAAAATATCAATATCATTATTAGAGGCCGACGTAATAGGCAGCTGTGCTAGGAGTGATTTCTTATGTTGATCCAAAAAAGAGGGACTCGACCCTAACCCTTGCTGAAGCCACTTAATCTCTCCTGCTTTCAGATGTGTGTGGGGGGGGGTTAACTTATACAATGAATCAAATATCCGCATTGCATCTTGCAACTGGACCATTGCCATCTTTGCAGGACAAGTGGTATGTTTAATCTTTTCCCCCTTGCTGGATGTGTTACTCTGACTGAAATGATTGTACGAACGATGCATTTATTTAATCAAGAATTATTGCTTCCATACTATTTTCAATGTAGTAAAACGTTGGGACCATTCTATCAATCGTGCCGTGTTACCTAAATGAATGATCTTTTAGCGAATATCATCCCATACATCAAATAATTCGCAGTTATATTGCACAATAATGTCAGCACAATTCATAACATGAAAGTTCCTCAACATTCGTGTTGTATATGTGACGTTGGTGTTCATTCACTTATCATTTGTTATATATGTGGAAAAAGTTATATTGAATTCTCGGCATGGACTGGACATCACTTATTTCCTGTGAACATATTTGTATTGGATTGATACTGTAGCAAAAACGCCTGGTCATTTAAACCATAGCTCTTGCCTTCCACTATGTGTCACTCACGTCGATTTTGTCTAGACTCACCAAATCGAGCGCACTTGACGTCTATCAAATGTCAACCAGTTATACACCCTATCCCTCAGTAAAGCTAATGTGGAAGAAACCACTGTAGCAGTGAACGTAGTTTTCATTCAACTATCTAACAGACGGGTAATCAATATATATGAGGCGGGCCATTAGCTTATTCTGAACTTGGAAACTAAATGTACATCTACGACATTTTGCTTTCTTACTTTTCATCAAATATTTACTGGTCAACTCTACGTTAAAACAGCGAATAAACGATTGGGAAACTTGTTTTTATATCCCTTATTATTCACTCATTTCTGTGATCTAAAATTGGGTGTTTCATATGTATTGTCTCGTTCCCTGCAACTTTGGTATGGATAAATCCATCAGCCTATCTGATGATTAACAGTTTTCATAACTAAATAATGCACATCAAATTGTAACATACAATATTTAATCTTACGTCAATGTGAAGTGAACTGCAACTCTGTAAATCCCAAAGATGTATCGACGAATTTTTCTTCTTGAACGCGAATCCCAAGAGATCCGTGATATCTGCGTGATATGGCAATTGATCTCGGTGTCAAAGTAAACATACGGAACGAACAGAAATCTCACAAAATGCACTTTATTCTTATCACCAACATTAGGAAACATTTTCTTAGCCAATATTATTAAAGTTAATATCCACATCAAACAGGACCATCATGGAATAATGGGACATATTCAATATGAATGTAAATTTCGAAATGTACCAACACATGCAACCATATGACGATATTTCTTCTGAAAGCACTTTCCATATACAGCTGTGATCGTACATATAGGTTACTTAGACCTAACCTATATTCATGAACAATAAAGTGAAGGACAACATTCATTTTCCATGATTTCCGAGATAATTATTGCAGTACAGCTCTGAACTTAAATAAATATCGAAAACCATTTTTGATGCTTTGATGCAGGGAGCGGAATGACGTTTTGATAAAGCTTTGATAAATATCATCCATAATTGAGAAATGATTAGTACGTTCTAATAAAAGATATATTACTTGTGAAAGAAATTTGGAAAAAAACATGTTTTTACCGAAGGAAATGTATCAACACAAATATGAAATATTCTCTACTTGTCCACAGGGAAAGTGAAATGAAAATTATTATGTTTGCCACACAACAAAAGAAATTATATAGACTTTGAAGTATTTGCAAATTAATGGGAATAAGTGCTGCCTCCAGAATCTTCAAATTACCCGAAAATAATTGAAAGCAATCAATGATCAGTATTTGAGTGATTATTTCCTAAAGGTTGATAATAAGAAAGTTTAAATCAATGTGTTCACGCTTTGAACTTTCTCCGTTTCATGTTCGTATGAGATATATAATACAATATTAAGAGTTAAATATTGATTGATGACTTTTTAGAAACCGTCAACCAAAACTGTCACCAAAACTCAACATATGTTACTTCAGTTTCTAAGTTGGTTTGGCTGGCTGGCTGCCTATGTATGTATCTCGCGTACAGCCCGCACCTATGGAGCTATGTAACGAAATACACCCAGATCATGTTACCGGGTGGCCTTTGGAAGCTGGTCAGATTTGAAATCTGTGTTAAACTGCGTACGTGACCAACCGTTGAAGATTTGAAAAGAAGGAGGAGCGTATGACCATTAGCATATATAAGGGGCTAGATCGAAACGGTTAGGGAAGCAGTTGGGGTTGCGACCTGAAACGGGTTCGCAATAGACGGCGTCCCCGCCCGTCAGGGTGAGTTTGAGAGCCGGTTAGAAACAGTGACTAGTTGGATATTTGATTCCGGAGCGACAGGTCAGAGACGAAATGGCTTCTTCCACCCAGCTTGAGTTACCAGCTTGATTTTGGTAGTAGTAGCTCTAAAAATTGACCAACACTTTTAGAAAACCAAACGCAACAGATTTTCCGTACCTCGATGAAATCTGCAGACCAGCCCAGATATTGAACTGCATATGCGGAAATAAAACCCAGATTTAAATTTGAAGATCCGTGGGAGAGTTTTTGTCCGAAATGATTTTCCCTCCACAGACAGATCAGCTCCCGTCAGCAGACCCGGACAGAGAGTCATCATCATCATCATCATCATCATCATCATCGCAGTCCGCAGCCGTGGAAGAAATGATCGTCTTTCTCTTTCTCTGAATCTATATCTCTTCGCCTATGTCTCTCAACATCGCTTTCTCTCTCGGCGAGAAAGACAAATATGTACAATCGTCATGTTTGGAAGTTGGAAAGGCCTTTGCCCAACAGTTGCCCTGACATTAATACGATTTTTCAAACTGGGCATACACAACGACAAGAATTGGTATATATAT
>VCCN01003404.1:7030621-7041838 GCA_006491835.1 Architeuthis dux
TAGTTGTCTCCTACCTTTAATTGTAATATATTCATCTAATCCACAATTCATAGAATCGCCCCTTTTTACATGCACAATCACAAACGCACATGTATGTTAGCGAACGGAAGTTAAATACATTTAACACATTGTCATCGAAGACTTCACAATTTCCGCTACAATAACATCCGAACATTTTGAGGCCTTTCTTTACTATCAAATACGTTTCAGATTTTATTGAGAATCCAAAATATTCCACTTCCTAAGAACATTTTTGAAAGCGTTTGACATTCCTATACAAAATGAAATACACTCACCGATGATATATATTTTAATTTCTCCATCCACTAGATGTTTATTTTCATTTCTAAAAAGTGTATTTTTCATCTTTCTTTATAGCGTTTCTAAATTTTGCCAAGCATGTGTTCCGAACTGACATCCTAGATAAGAATACATTCTATTCTTATTTTGAAAAGAATAGAATTTCTCTAAGTGAAAGTTTTCGTGATCACAACTTGAGGAACATGTCAGAAACTCTCAGAAACTCTCAGTTCCTTTAATCTCAGGAGAAGAATGTTTGATCGTATTGGTGCCATACTTCTTAGATCCGAGAAAAGGCTTCTACTCTTATTTTTCACACAATATATATAGGGTGGTTATAATAATAAGTTTCCTCTATGAATAAAGTAAACCTTCCGGAAACACATGTCGATCAATGTGTAGGGGCAAACTATAAAGATGAATACATATTTAAGAAAATATGGAAATGCCAGAAATAGACAAATAGTTGTTACGATTCATAACCACATATTCCGTCTTGCAAGACAGACAACATATCATCTAGACTTGTTGGCACGTCTCCATAAGATACACATGCTGATCTACATGCTTATATGTTTGCATACATCTAATGTATTATGTATATATGCATGTATACGTGTGCAGACACACACACACACATACACATACATATACGAGTGTGCGTGTGTACAAATGATATATGTACATCTTAGCCTAAATATATTTAGTTATAAACGCACAAATACTCACACATATGTGTTTATAAATATGTGTTGATGAATGAAGTATGATAGATGTA
Source organism: Architeuthis dux (assembly GCA_006491835.1). Taxonomy (NCBI): domain Eukaryota; kingdom Metazoa; phylum Mollusca; class Cephalopoda; order Oegopsida; family Architeuthidae; genus Architeuthis; species Architeuthis dux. The sequence goes on from VCCN01003404.1 coordinate 7,031,700, forward strand.
ATGTGTACATATATGCGTTAGAGAAATATGTTGTTTATGGAGGATCTTTGTATCATCGTTGTCAATACACGAAGTCGCTACATTCTTCTTATTATATTTATTCATGTGCCATGTCTCTTTCAGGATGTCAGTGATCATGTCTCTCCACAGCTTCCTTTCCCGTTCGAGTATGCCTTCCGGTATACTATCTGCCGTCTACCTACTCAAATAATTCAAGTATGTTACTCGCTGCCTACATCTGCTCCGTTCTCCTTTTAATGGATATGCTGTCAAACAGTATATATTATCATAAAATCAACACATCATAAAGAAACAACGATTATTTCGCGAATGTTTATTTACATTCCATTTAATGTTCATATTGACCCCACACTACCAAAATTAATGGGGATAAAATCTTACTAATGTTGAAAGATCTTTTTCTTTTCTGTCCGGTTCCATGAATTAATTATCCCATAGACTGTCCTCTATTTCTTTTCATTTAGCACCTCTCGATTTGTATTCTTTTATGTTCAAACAGAATGAAATATTCTCCTTTTAAAACCAAAAATAAAGTCTTCGCACTTTCTCGATGCAATGGGAGGCAATTCTGCTTCTTTAGTCAACCAGGAAACCTTAAAATTTAAATTAAATAAACTAAACTGGATGTTCGATCATATTGGGAGGCAGTCCGAAGCCCCCCCCCCCTCTTTCTCTCTCTCTCTCTGCGGTCCTATCCTTTTAGATAGGGGTGTGCGCGTCTCTCTTGTTCGACGACCACTTACCCTCAATTCTACACTTTTGTTTAACAGAGATGCATTTAGTACCATTTCCAAGGTCTCTGGTATGACTCAGCCAGGGATTGATCCCTGGCTGCTTACAGAACCCGGTATTCCCAGATGGTCACCCATTTATTTAATAACTTACCTTCGCTGATCTTACGAGAACCAGTGTGCCCAACGTGATTTGACCGTACAATTAAAATGAATCTGATAAGAAATTGATAGAGAAGCTGTTTAAATATTGACTCCGTTCAAAGAATTCACTGAATGTTAATAACTATAAAACACAATAATGCATAAAAGGTGTTCATGTTTTCTTTTGCGATTCATTACAACTTTATACATGTTCAAAGTGTTCAATTACTTCCCCTCTGTTTTAAAGTGTTTTACATCATTTCATAAAGGGTTGGTACGTTACCAATGCACATTTGCTTTCAAATTGTCTGATTCCTGATGTCTAATGAAAAGGTCAGGCTTCGTGTAAAAGGGGGATTTGACACCAAGCGATCTGACAATTCGCCGATATAATCATTATATGTAGTATGGTTGTCTATTTACCGTGTCTATGTTGTTAATTTTCGATAATGTTTCGGTCGTGTAACTTCCTGACTTCTCCAGGTGTTCTTTGTTCTGGGATGTGGAATGAGGCATACGAATCGTCACTGACACGTCATATCCATTTTTAGACGATGAGAATAGTCTGACTATACCACATACAATGATACAAATTCAGACAAAGATCACCGATACAATGTTTCGATCTCGTGTTTACGTGATCGAAACATTGTATCGGTGATTTTAAATAAAATCCTATCTATCGGGACTAAATAAATCCTATCGCCGAAAAGTGTACACACTTTTCATTAAATGTAATCTGTACAGCGGAAATTAAGTAGCTAAAATTACGTCATAGCTCCCCTATAGTTCTTTAGCAGCCAATCGCAGCAGGCAAATTATACGCTTTATAATTGACAGTGTTCGTGTGCAACGTCAGAAACTAATTCAAGCTTGAATAAGAAAAGGTTCTGATCGAGTTTCCTATATTGGCAGTTGTGAGAAAACTAACATCAATAAGCGTTGATAGCGGACATTACATAACCGTATAGCACGAGCTTGTATGTTTGCTCCGAACATATTGTTTTCAAGCATTAGACGTACGGAGTATTTATCGATATTCAATAAGTAGAGTAAAATGTGGAAGCAAAAGTCGATTTAAATGTTAGGTTTTCTATAAAAGTATTCCAAAATAGTATGTCAGAATACAGTATTCGATGCAAATAGATGATCTCCACGTCCTCGCTATTCGTAAGGATCGGCTTGTTGCATTATATTTCGGCTCAGGGAGACTGTTATCTCTCCTCGTGGTGATCACGAGATTTGTCTTCACAACACGTCTGTAATGTTTAATAGTTTCCATGAACAGAGTATCAATGTTTTGTGAAACATAACAGAGTTTGACAGCCTCGGGATTCTTACATTTTTCTGGCCAACTTCGTGTGATTTTCTTCTTGCCAATGCATTAATGGCGTTCCAGAGATTCGTTTATAAAAAACAGTTTTTGTCGCGTCGGAAATTTCCTGAGGTAAGGACTCGTGACAAATTCTTCTAACAAAATTGCCAGTGATTCACTAACGTCTGGCGAGAGAAAAGTTTGATTTTACACGGAAAAGTTAAAGAAAGGTGATCAGCAAAAATACGTCCAAGTCCTTCCGATTATGAGCACAGATTACCCGTGTTCCTATTTAAAATAGTTCCATGTTTGGATAACTGTATAAGTTAAAGTAATTAAAGTAATAAAATGATTGAAGATACCAGATTAATTATAGTAACGAAACAAAGGTTTGTTAGTAATTGTTTTTTGCATTCTACAAGATATGCACATGTTACTTACAGACATGTTCTAAACATGTTTTTACCTCATTGTTAATTTAAATGTGAGTCTGATAATGTATTGCATACTATTGAATGTGATTTATGGAGAATACTTAAGCCACTTACGATTCGTCGATGACATCGAAAGGATCCTGAGAATTACAAAACATATTAACTGATCTAAATAGGGAACGTACAACAGTAGGATTAAAGATGAACAGAACAAAGAAAAAAGTAATGTTCAACGATAAAGTCCACCAAAAGGTCATAAAGATGGAAGGAGATGCTCTAGAAGAGGTTGATGAATACATCTACATAGGACAGTTAATACAGTTAAAGAAATACCATGTCAGCGAAATAAAACGAAGCATAACGATAGGTTGGAAAGCATTTGGTAGGAAGATAGACATGTTCAAGAGCACGTTGCTGATGTGCTTGAAGCGTAAAGTATAAAACGGTTGCATAATCAGCCATGCGAAACATGGAAATTAACAAAACGAGCTGAAAATCAACTTAACATAGCAAAGAGAGCCATGGAAAGCGCAATGATAGAAACACATCAACATTGATCAGAGGGAGGACTGGAGTGAGGGGTATTATACACTTAATTAAACAGCAACAATGGAGATGGGCTGGTCACCTAGCAAGAAGAGATGACACTAGATGGGGGAAAGGACTAACCGATTGGTGCCAATGCGACAATAAACGTAGTAGGAAAAGACCGGACACTAGATGGAGGGACGAGATAGAAAAGTTTCCGGTAAGACTTGACATAGGTTAGCACAGTGTAGGTCGTCATGGAAGGAGATGGGAAAGGCCAGTAGTGGACTTATAACGGCGGCTGCAGATGCTGCTGCTGTTGCTACTGATGATGATATCCATGCAGATAGTGTATAACGCCTTTTGTTAATGTTTACTTATGTTACAAAATAGTTGCTAATTGCTAGGATATGACATATACACTTTGAATAATCACCTCGCATTGAAAGAGTTCCACCAAATATAAAACAGCGTAACTGCTGATCTATTCACATGAAATATTCAAATCTAATGCAGCTTTAATTCATTCTAGCATATTTTAATATGAAATGAAATGAAACTGTCCACAATGTAAATGAAATGATTTAGCTGCTTTTCTCGTAATAAAATATGTAAATTAATTTCGAAATATACAAAGCTCACAGCTGTGAAATCATTCATAATAATATTTCCTTGTAGATTAAAAGATGATGTGATGTACATGTATATTAAATACAGGTTGTGTACAATAGAAATCCAATATTATCAAAAACAAGTTTTCTACCAGGTGTTAACAGATCTGCCTTTCATTTCGATATTTATCCTACCGCATATGTTCTGTCAAATAAATTAATTACAATCAATTTACTTGATAAGACTAGGTTCTATTTCATCTGAAAGGGTAGTTTCCATTAGAATGTATAGTGACATGTGTCTAGTGTTTTGAATAAATTATAAACAATAACACTAATCTACTATAATAATGAACAGTGTGATGTCGTTGGTTCGCTGTCTCTAACACTTGACTCTTCCACACAGGGGTAGAAGTGTTGCTGATATAAATACCCCCTACTCACAATTTCAAACTATGCAGTCTTGCTGGTAAACGAATTCAGTGCTTTTTTTCTTTTAAGAAATCATCTCAATCCAAATACATCCGTGATATACTTTCACTGGGATTAATGGGTAGATTATATGAAACACATAGATCAGGATTCACATCGTATAGCAATGATTAACAAGCTAATATTGTTGACCATTGTTAGTGGGATATACCGATATTAATGAGCAGCGTGACCTTTTTTAATTATTTGTCCGTAACCTTAGACTCTTTCTCTCAGGGGAACAGTTTGCTGATGGAAATACCCCCTACCCATCTTCTGAAACCATGGTCTCTTTAACTGAAACACATTCAATATATTTCCTTCTTAAACAATCGTTTAATAGAAATTCAAATATATCCGTGAATTCTTCTCTCGGGTATTAACTAATTTCACTATAAAAGTAAGTTTCAATCTGTACATTTAATCGTATACTAACGGTCGTTTGGCAATTTGAAAGCCCCAACTCATGCATGTATAGACGAGCATGCCTTTGCAGATGTGACCATATGTGTAGATGTGCCTGCGTTAACATATGGCTTGTTAGAAACCTACAGCCAATACTGTCAACAAAACTATCAACATAGCTGTCTTCAGTTTTCAAGTTGGTCTGTCTGGCTGACTATGTATTTATGTATCACGTGTACATGCCGCAGAAATGGAGCTAGATGGCTGAATTTAAACATTTACTGCTTATTATGTGTAGAAAACACTTTTAACCCCCCCCCCCCATTAGTTTTTAATGGGGCGGTTCAATTTACAATTTAAATATATGCTAAATTGTTCCCTTGGTTTGTGTATGCTTGTATCTTGAAAGCCCATATATTTTTAGTGATCAGTGCCCGACAAAGGTAGAGATAAGTAACTTAATCATTGATCACCCCAACAATGTTATACAATTACCCCATACTGCAATTTCGAGGATTGGTGTCATTGATGGTCCGCTCAGAATGTTAGGAAGTTACCTCATGCCACGTGAAAAACACATTCCGGGTCATAGGTCAAGTAGTCTCAAGACGTTGGTGTCGGACTTGCCCAGAAAGGAATGTTATAAAGTTACCGAGGCTACAATTGAAAGATAAGAACGAAAATGGACGCGCTAAAAATGTCACTTAATTAGGAGCAGATGGTTTTGGAGAGGCTTGCTACGAGTCAGAACATATTATTTTAGATAGAGATATACAATGGGAGGAGCCATGGGACACACTGGCTTAAAGTGTTGTCATTGTCAGTCAGAGAATGATTTTGCCGTAACGGTCAGCTACGCGCTGACCGGGCGTGTATGCAATTAATCACACATGACCAGCACTCGTCTAAGTTTGTTAGTCTCTCTCTTTCTCTCTATCCGTATTCAAATGTGTCATGTATGTTAATGTATACAATCACCTTCCTCGCTCGCCGGAAGAAATGTAAACCGGCTGTATATTTGGAAAGCTGCTAGATTCATATGACCGCGCACGAAAATAAACATTCACTGTATTACCAACGAGAGACGCCGTGTTCATCACCAATGCGTTCATTAAATATTGATTAACCACAGTAAGTAAGTAAAAATGGTTATTTAGGATGAAAACATTCCTACTTTAGAATATAGGATGGGATTTTCAATCATATATGTGTTATTCTTAAAGGAAGAACATTAATCTTCCCACTCTCTCGTGACACTATCAATTTGAAAAATGCTGCTTGATGACAGCACTTGGCAGGGATTCTTATTTTTCAAGAATTGTTAGAAATAAAATTAAGTTGTCAAATACATGCATGTTTTCACCATCAGTATTACTACTATTATACTTAGTATGTGCTGTTGTTGCCGTTGTTGTTGTTGGTGGTGTTGTTCACATAATACTGTAAGTCTCTCATTCTCACAACATCATACATCTACGTTTGAAGAATAACATCTATACATTATTGGCATTTTCATACCTAACGTCATAATTACAATATGCTCCAGTTTTTGTATCTTCTACTTATACTTGAGGTTGGAGGTGGAGACGGTGGTCGCATTTTATCCGTCCCCTCCCTGTCTCCATCTTCCCAATCCACCTCAGGCTTCCCAGGCCTGTAAGGATAACGGTCTCCCTTCCCTACGAAAGGAGAAATGGTGGATGATATGCCTCACCCTGTCGCGTAATTCTCAAGGGCGAAGTACACGCATACTGCTTCAACCGGAGATTGAACCCGGCCCGCCGATCCCATCCTCCGTGCCTTTAACCACCTGACCACACACATCTGCGTATCGTGTTCAGCATTTCTACACTAGATCAAAAATGAATAATAGCAAAACTCCCATTAGACTGTGCAAGACATTATTGACTCAAAAGTAATACCGGCAGATCCATTAATGATCATAGTTTAACTGAAAAAGAATAAACAATTTACACTATTGAATAACAATAAAGCCCAATGCATATCTTTCAAAGTCACTGTATAATTACAGATATTTTGCATTTCTCCGAGTGGGGGTAAGCTATAAACATAGAATACAATCAAATAATGTTTACAAGTAATACATAATACATTCCCAAACGTACTCACAAACAGATTAACACACACTCTAGACAACCATCAACTACGCGAGCAGACAGGCGTTAATAGAGACATTCAGAAGAGCACCTTGCCAATGTGCTTAAAGCGTAAAGTATACAACGGTTGCATAATACCAGCCATGACTTACGGATGTGAAACATGGAAATTAACAAAACTAGCTGGAAACCAACTTAGAATAGCAAAGATATCCATGGACAGAGCAATGCTATGGATAACTCTAAGAGGCAGAAAAAGATCAACATGGATCAGAGAGAAGACTAGAGTGAAAGATAGTATACACATAATTAAACAGCAAACATGGAGATGGGATATGTGAGTGTGGTTCTGGATATGTATGTGCGCATATATATGTCTATGAGTGTGGTCCAAAAAATACAGGTTGTGAATATTTATTTCCAAAATACTGCTTATATGCTCCTTGATGAAGAATATTTAATGTAATTTGGTTAACATGTAAACGTCGCCCCAGTTGACCACTTGTGTAAAAAGGATAGGATATTTCATATATAAAACAACATTTTCTGGATAATCGAAGTATAGCGTTGTGTTCTTCTGGTTATACATGCCTAATGATACAAATATTACATGTATTATATACATGAGACAGGAACATTATTATAAAACATGTTAGTTCTCATGGTTTCTTCTCTATCAGTGTAGCCTTGGATGGTGTTGATATTTGTTTTTGTAGGAGATACTGCTTCTGGGGTTCGTTTTTGCTTGACGTTCATTGTAACGTTGGGTGAGAGTAATGCATCGCTCAGCAGCATAATTAACAACTTTCATCTTCAAGGCACGTTCTCTAAACACCTTATAGTTGTCATCAGACCAATCCTGGGGACCTTTCTGAAGGAACTGGTGTGCCTCTTCTATACCCGTAATCTTCGTAATCTTTGAGACAGATTTCCATTCATTTTTAAATCTCTCGAAGAGGCCAGTTTCAGAGCCACCTGTTGGACCAACACTTGATCAACAGAGCAATACGATTTCACACATATGATATCGACAAGCTATCTAAATGAGCATATGCCCACTGCCTCTTCAATCCTGCCACAAGTTACATGATGTAAACATGTATTGAACGCAGTGGTCTCAAAGACCAGGCCTCTCACAAGAGGTTATCTTTTACATTGTTCTATGTGCTTCTCCAGTTCACCGCCCCGTCTCTGTGACACCGAGCAGCTTCTCGTGGCTATTAGATTCGATCAACGATCGTCTTCCTCCCTTCAATATCAGGGATAGTATTCCCATCTCAATGCAGGAGGATAGGACGAGAGAGAATAATGCCAGATCTTCTTGGGTTGTCTTTTGCCCCTGCTTTCTCTTTGACGACGTATAGAGATTCGAGAACATGTCATCAAAGACAGATCATGACCCAAGGTTTTTACTACAGTTCCTGTTACCAAAGCATCACTCCCAGCTGATAGATTGGTGCGATCCATTGCCCAATTACTTCTTGGGAAATGTTTTTAAACTCAGTGTTCCTGGGGCGCTTTGCAGGATTTCCTTATGAATAAGCACTTGGAACTTCATCTAAAGACGATACGTATGAGGAGGAGAGTACACGTGCTGATGCTTCATCATTCTCCAACCAGTTTATCTTGACACCGTTCACCTGTTGAGAAGTGGTTACTTTATCAATGCCACTCATGTTGTCTTATTCTTTAGTGATTTTTAGCCGACATAATTTGTCCTTCATTGACATGATGGTATTGGATTAATAGGATGGCATCTACACATGTTGGGAGCCTTGATGTTGAAAGGTTACTTCCCTAAAACCACACTAGAAGACTTGCGCTATTTTACCTGGGGTGATAATATATAGCCTAAGTTAGTAAATATCACATATGATTAATCTCATATGTCATTTTGATAAACATAGCCTATGAAGCTTGATCGAACATCGACATTAGTAACTAAATACATTATGAAGGAATATGTTTATACATCATCTGTATTTACATAAGATACACTGCATTTTTAATGCAGATGAATTTATGATTATGATTTGACGGAACTGCGCACTGGTGCATTGGGGAACATAGTATGTTTTTCCCAATGCGCCAGCGCACAGTTCGGCTAAATCTATCAAAAGCGACCTCTAAATACTCCTCAAGTTTGCTGAAATTATGCACACAATACTTACACACTACAGGGACAATACACCCACAAACACACTCACATCCACATAAATACACACAGCACACAATCACACATTAGCATACAAAGAAAGCACTTTATTTGGCTTTTGTAGATCATGAAAACTAATTCGACACGGTAGAATACACAATGATTTTCAACTCAATGCAAAAGCAAGGTCTAAACGTCTAAATTTCATACAAGTCATTCATAGCATATACGATCATGACACTGCAATACTTAACTAACATAAAGACACACAGATCAGTAAAGGAGCGAGAAGGGGATACAATACTACCTAAACTATTTAGAGTAAGCCTTGAACGCGTCTTTGGGGAAAATGACTTGAACGGATTGGGAATAAACATGGACGAAGAACATTCGAACCATTTAAGATTCGCTTATGTCATAAACATTAAATACGTTACACACATGTTTAGTGCTCTAAATAGGGAAAGGAAAACAGTAGGGTTTAAAATTAACAGAACAAAGACAGACGTACGGTTCAACTAAAGTCTTAGAGGTGAAGCCTTAGAAGAGGTTGAGGGACACCTTTACTTAAATCAGCTAATAATGTGTGTGTGTGTGAGAGAGAGAGAGAGAGAGAGAGAGAGAGAGAGAGAGAGAGAGAGAGAGAGAAAGGGGGGGAGAGACAGAGAGACCATGACATCGAAATAAAGCGACGAATAGCGATTAGCTGAAAGAATTAGAAGAAGGTATTAATACGGAAATATTGAAAAGCATCATGCCATTATGTTTATAACGTAAGATATACACTGAATGCACACCACACGCTATGAGATACGGATGCGAAACATGGAAACTACAAAACAAACTGAAACACAGCTTAGAAACGTACAGCGAGTCAAAAAAAGCAATGCTAGGGATGAATATAAGATATAGAACATTACCAATATGGATCCCAGATCGGGCCAGAGTGAAGGATAGTATATACATAATTAAGAGGCAAAATGGAGAAAGACCGGACAAGAAGAAGGGAGAACAGGTAAACCGAATGATTATTATGGGAAAAGAGAAGATAGAAATGTCCACTGGTAGGACATGGCATATGATAGTACAGTCACAGGCTGATGATGATATATCATACATACATATAACAATTTGAATGAAGTTAGTTACGAATAATCGCTCGATATGCCAACTAAGGACAACACAGAAAGGATTATTTGAGCTATTC
>VCCN01003404.1:7102016-7114549 GCA_006491835.1 Architeuthis dux
GAGAGCGAGAGAGAGGATATGAGGTTAGATCAATCTCTCTCTTACTCTCAGACGAAATCTTTCTCAAGTCTCCCGGATTTAAGAGGTTGTTTTCACTAGTCTACCATATTGAAGAGATTATTTTCACTAGTCTTGCGTATTGAAGAACTTTTTTTTACCTAAATCGTAAACAACGATGCGAAGTGTACAGCAATATTCGTCAATAGCCAGTTTCCCTTCGTTCAGGCGAGTAATTGATAATATATACATATTATATTACGTCATCTTAGTATATGTTTCGTTATCGAACATCCATATCATTAGTTACACCCTGTTATACTTTTCTGATTGAGCTTTTATTGCAATGAAAAAAAACAAATCTTGATATAAACATTCGTGAAGAAATTGTTTAGATTTGATTAGAATTCCACGAACTTATGTTATTCATAAATCACATTTACATAACGCTCATATTATTACATAACATATTTTTCCATTTCTTTAGAAAAACTGAACTCAAAACAATTTAAAGTTGAAAAAATAGGAACTGTTTACAAACTTTAATTCATTTTTATTTCTTCTTTAACCATCATGTTTTCCATTGCGCCGCCCTTCGTTTTGTTTGGTTCCAGGGATATTGTGTAGTTTTTTGATTGACAAAAACATATTTAGAAATAGCATTCTGTATTTTATTTACTTTATAAACATACCCATCGACTATTGTTATTTCCTTTTTTCTCTCTTACAACCGAGCGCCATTATGTGGCCAGATTACGGTCTGCAAAAACCCCACATTTGGGGTCAAAATCGGTTCAAATCTACAAAACTATTTTTACCACAAGTGTAATTATTATCTGTACTAACATGCACCATGTCACATTATTTGCCATCTGTCTGACATAATTAAAAATAATTAAAGGCTCGTCCCAATTTCATATTTTCTATTAATCACTTTTTTACAAATCAGTATTCGTTTTGTGACTTACAAACACATGCATTTAAACTCATATATAAACGTCATGTAGAATTGCATCCCTCACTAGGGCGATCCTAAAACATGAATTATGTTCTAGATAAGATAAAGTGTAAATGTTGAAACGTACATCTCTTTAGCATCATTGGTGCGACCTGTACGCGTGATACATACATAGCCAGCCCATCAGCTATGCAGGCAGCCAGACGAACTTAAAAACCGAATAAACCTATGTTGACAGTTTTGGTTATGATTTTGGTTGACTGTTTCTAACAACTGATGTTAGAAGTCAAAAGGTACAATGGTTGAACCCGTTTCACAATAGATCGTTACTTTAAGCAATTGTTACACGTATGGTGGCGGTAATTTTCTGTAGATATAATAAGTATATTTTTATACACTTTTATATTTGCACCTTTGAATTATCTGACTGGCAAATTTTCGAATATTGTCAATCCATTGAAACTGTTAGAAAAATAACAGAGGCAATGCGGCAGCATAATTCCTTGACAGAAAAGAAAAATGTGTGTAATTATTGCAAACATAATCTGCAACACAACCTTTAGCAAGGGGTGGTGTTCCTATTTAACGACATGTGTAGAGAAGACGTGCATCCGGGCCATAAGAGTATTTCCAGCTTCGCATTGCATTCTTAAAAAAACAATCGTTTTTAGAGCATCCTGTTTTAGCCATTCGCTAAATCATAGAGGAAACAATACATTTGTTGACAGCGAGTCTTTTGGGGATCTTTGAGAGCTGAATAAAAGTCACTGTAATACCACACACTTTATGTTCTCAAGTGGTAATAACATATATAGAGAAACAGCCGTACGAGCCAGGGTGAATGAGCGGGTCCCCACACCACCACTCAAAAAAAAAAGAATGAAATCGGACGAAACGTGTTAAATTCCTGGCACATCAGTGTATTGCGGAGAAAATCGTGGAACTTTCCAGACTAGTCAACCACCCACCCTTATAAAAAGCGTTACCATACGCCCATGGGAACAGCTTACATCGACTGAGTGAACGGAATGAGATTCTCTGCAACACTTCACTTTATCTGAAATCAGTTAGTCCCCCTTGTCTTTTAACTGCACTTTATACGTGTCTGTTTCATTATCCCAATGGTTACGGCCAACTCACCATTGGATACTCGTGAATCAAAGTAGAGTCTGGTAAGTACCTATATTAATGTCCAACTTGGTATAACAGCTGCCGTAAGCAGCTGGGATCATGCAGAGAGCCTCCGATGAGGATACTACGCTCAATAAGTCAAAGTCCCCCTCATGTACACCACCTGAACCCTCACCTGAACTGGCCTGCCTGTGTGTGTAAAGAATTACATGAATGGTTTATTCCAATCTGATTTAAATATACCTTATTGGACGCCTAAACTACTTCAGATATCCAGGTTAATAACGTTCTTGTTAACTACTATAGTTAAACAATTCCTGCACGATTAAATGATACATAAACGTTAACTCAATTAAAACATGTTTCACCCATACGTTTACTTATATACTTGATTGTTTTAATTTATAAAAAGATAAGTCCCTAAACGTATGCGCAGGGTGCGGGACATAATGGTGTCAGCTGGCTTATGAAGCCCCCATCGCAACATATTATGAATATCACCATCTCACCCTTCCAGTCATCTCATGATAACGGTCATGGTCATATATGTATTACAATGGAGGGGGTATTTGGACACTTGTAACATATATATTTAATACACTTACCGAGATTTACACAGCTCTGGTCGAACGAAACACACATTGAACTGTTTTGCAACATTCCAGCTCGTCATGTATGGAGAAAAAATGGATTCCCCTATGATCGAAAATCACCATCCGTACAGCAAAGCACGGAGGTGGTAGTATCATATTTATTTTCTCTTTCAACGCTACGTGAGCACTTCATGTAATTGAAGGAACCATGGATGGTGCGATGTATCGGATTATTTTGGAAGCTAATTTGTTTTCTTCGGTGCAAACAGTTGGAGCTTGAAGAGTGTTGGATCGTATACCGCTAAAGTAACTCGCGAATTGTTTGTTCAGAAAAAAGAGGTGCCCCAGTGGCCTAGCCAGTCTCTTGTTTTGAATCCAATTGAAACATTATGGCGAAGCATAACAGATAGAATTCGTCAGAAGGACCCAATACACATTAATGATTTGCAGGTCGTTTGCAAGGAAGACTGTGCCCAGATTCCAAAAGAATGTTGCGAAAAGCTTGTGAAAGATTACGAAAAACGAGCTGCAATTACAAACTCGGAATATGAAAGTATGTATTCAAATATGAAATCAATATGTGCGACGACCTTTTTCCACCATTATTCTTATTTATATGTTATTCTATATTGTATGTTTATAAAAATGTATTTTTTCTTGGTAAGTGTCCATCATATAGCAACATCCAACATATGTGTACATTTAAAGTACATTTAAGCACCGGTGTAGCAAAGCGGTTTGGTGGCGGGGTAGATAAGAGAGATACAGCTTTCTGCATGTAGTACAAAAAAGGAAATTGGTTTGAATAAAGAGGGTTGGAAAATCCCCCTGGAATGTAGGACAATCTGGGGTTTGGGAGAGCTTTGGACACTGTGGGGATATGTTATGCGCTGATTGGCTGAGAGGGGGCACATGGAAAGTTTTGAATTTTGGGGTGAGTTTTGTCAGTTGAGAGATAGCCGCTGAGCGCGAGGGTTTAAGGTCTTGGACCATGCGACTGCTACCAAGAGGAGTGGACGTTGACGAAGGGACGGGGCGATGAAGAGAGATCACAGGATATAGGAAAAAGAGAGGGCGAAGGGTATATGTAGCAAACAGAAATTCGCTTTGCTGTCTTCGCATTTTTATCGGGCAGTTTATACAAACTGTACGTAAATCGAATTATTATATCACCTATTTTTCGCATTGTCTCGCTATCTTTCAATATGACCAACCTTCCCATTTCCGGATGTGACCCGAAGATCTGGCGGACTCAAACAAGAACCAACGGCGTCCCCTTCTCATCAGGCACCGGGATTTTCCCAACAGTATGTTGACGGTGCACCACACGGGTGCATTGTTACATTGTTTCGCAAGTGTCTAAATACTTCTCCCCCAACACTGTATACGTCTATCTTTCTAAACATGATCTTGCTATCTATCTGTCCCCACTCTGTTGGACACAGTCTTACATGTATTATTATCCCCCTTTCTTCCTCCTCTATGCTGAACACTGTCAAACAGACCAGAAGGCAGACAATGATCTATTTTTATATAATTACCTGACATCCCTATGAATCTATCCTTTCGGATAGACACAACCATACAGACCAATAGATACACATGAAGTGTTATATTATATAATAACCTAGCTAGTGTTATCGATCTCCCATCTCCATTGGACAAAGTCATACAGACATATTATTACCATATTATTTTTGCTGGCTTCCCTCTTTACGCTTGACCCAGTAATACATATACTATATAATAACCTGATTATGTATCTGGATATGGCTTTCCCCTCTACATTGAATGCAAGTATACACCCATTATACAATTATGTGGCTATTTTTCCGGCTTTCCGTTCCGCGCTGAACACATCCACACATACATTATTATATGACCTTTCACATTATATACGTATCTGACTATGGCCTGATCTGAATCTAGATAATATATTTACATAATAATAATTTGCATAATATAAAGATAATGCATACTATAAATATAAGTCAAGAATATTTTCTTTTGAGTACATTATTTAAAGTATATACCGTTTTATTTTACTTTAGGCAATATAAATCCGCAAAACGACATATTATTATTATAAATGTTTAATTCAAGACAGAATCCAACTGTGCTATTTTATATAATGGATATTTGATGGACAAGGACAACTGGAATAGCTACCAGCCCTAAGATTACATTCACGTTTGCTCGAAACTAACTCGAACTTATCATGGTCCATTCATCTACGAATGGATACATTGAAATGGAGGACTTATATCATCGATTCCTTTCTTTCTTCTACTCTTATATCGATGGTGTCTATCTTTCTATCTCTCTCTGTTCAGCGGACACCATTGTCATCCTCTCGGTATTATGTTTTAAGGAAAATTTCGTTATATGTAGTCTCACACATGGATATTGTTATCAACGTTCTCACGGTAGTACACACTACTATAGAAATTATAAAAGTATAGAATAGTGCTTCGTGCCAAAGAATCAACATTCAAGGTCACCAAGAAATATATTTCTTTGGCAGTAAAATAGGCGTATTGTGTGAGAAGTCAGACTTTGGCGTGCGAAAATCAATATTATTCATTTAAAGGATATTATCTCTTTTCTTTCACACAGTTTCAATTATGAAATTCATAAAAAACAAAATTAATTAATGTAGAAGGTAACTACTACAACTTTTATCACTATAATATGAGAAGTTTGCATAAGTCTGTAAGAGAAGTAACTTCATCTTTTTTTCAATTTCTGAGTAATCACCCCCAATACGGTATGCTGACAAAAGAGGCTGGTCCCGTGACGGATTCTATTGAGTGACTAATTTGTGATAACAATGTTTCCACTTTCTTTGACAAGAAATCCCCTTACGTTACGACGTAAAAACATCTGAGTTTTTTTGTTTTATCAAGGTGTGATGTCCACGCGAAAATCGCATCATGGGGTAACTGCGTAAAATTCCCGACGCATTAATCACACAATCATGGCGTCAACCTTTCGGGGCCGAAATCGCAGCAGGGGTTATTTCCGTAAAATTCTCAGCCGACCACAGCTGAGGCCAAACGCCGTAGGAGTTCGACTTCTGAGACGGGCCTGTATATTTTCTGTTTTGTAACCGTGGGAAGATTTTCTGTTCTGGGGCTTTCGTTCCAAGCCAAGATGTACGATAGAAAATTACGTTTTCTTATTAGAGACACTAAATGAATAACCTAATTAAGTCACCCTTACCCAATTGTATTACACCTTTACCTACGCGAATACATAACCTGTTAATGCATTTCATAGATATTCAGTGCGTCTTGGCAGATATGCTGATGCCCGTGAGGGATGCCTAAACGAATCTACGTTCAAGAGGATAAGAATACGACAATCAAAATAAG
The DNA here is from genome assembly GCA_006491835.1 of Architeuthis dux. Lineage (NCBI taxonomy): Eukaryota > Metazoa > Mollusca > Cephalopoda > Oegopsida > Architeuthidae > Architeuthis > Architeuthis dux. Next base: position 7,108,070 of record VCCN01003404.1, read on the forward strand.
TATTAATTTTAAACATGAAGGCAGCTCATTTCTTGAACCTCCTCGGTAACATTTGTGATACAGATGTGCGTAATGGTCAAATGGTTCCTGTTGCAATAGCGGATTGCTATACGAAATACAAAAAAGCGTGTCCGTATGTGCTTATTTTGGAGCACACTTGAACACAAGCAGACGCACACATACACATACCACATAACGATGCTTATTATCGTTCGAGTAACCTCACGAATAGTAATATTATTTTATTTCATTTAAATCATCAATCCTAATGCGTTATCTCTGTACTGTTATTCTGAAACCAGTATTAATAGATAAATGTTGCAACCATTACAGCTTTGCCTAATTGTGCATACCGATATTATTACCATCGGATTAATTGTCAACATTATCCCATTATAAGTTCAGTATCAGAAAGATGTTTGCCAACATTCTGTAAATGTTCTTCAAATAGGCAGTGAAAGTGAAAGTGAAAGTCACTGTCATGATATGAATAAACAAGGAAATAATCCACAAAATCAAACCTTTGATAGTCAAATATTGATTCACAATAAAACATTACCTTTATCATTTCTTTTGAAAATAAAGCATGATGTACGGGGTTATGTACGCAAAACTGTGTTTAGTGATACGTTTTATGCTAAGATATTATTATTCAAAAAGTAAAAAAATGTTTAAATACGTATGAGGAGATCCATGGACGTAAATATGTAGATAGGGGAGTTCGTTGCCTCAGATAACTGATTATATGATTGTAGGCTTTTATGTTAAACTTTCATCTTAGAATAAACATGTGAAAGGATTATTTAATTCTTGCAGTTATATTTAAAGGCTGCTCTGGCGCCTTATCATCCATTAATAACCAATTTATGAGTCTACATATGGATGTAAACATAATGTTTAGGATACAATAATTGCGTTGGCAGACTTTGATTTTATGCGTGGGTTTTCCATTAAAACGTTATTTAAAACAAATCTTTAATGTGAATAATTTCGGATTTGCTGTTTGGCAAACGTTTCATTATGAACTCATTCGTTCCTGACAAATCAAATTCACATATCGTATCCATCTCAAAGTGTAAAGCATGAACATAATTGCGAACAAACATATATCTATATTATGAACTGATAAAGTGAATTATAATGTGTTAATATCTCATAAATCCTATACATATGAGGGAGTATTGAAATAAACACCTAAATAATAACAACCAACATGTTATTGTTAATCAGATATTTTTAAAAGTATACAATTTGTATATACAATCACACATTATAACAATCATATTTACACAATGTCTTGTGTGGTGGTCTAATATACATCATGCTTCTTTTTAAAACCACTTGCATCTGTTGACAGCACTACATATTCCGGTAATCTATTCTAAAGTCCTACCGATCTATGGCTAAAAAAAGAATTTTCTGATATTCAATCTACTTATATTTGCATCTACCGTATATGTGTGACCTCTCAGTCCCTTGTACCCACTTCTAGTAAAATCTAGAATCTAGAAAATACATCAGGGTTTACTACTTCTAAACCATGCATAATCCTAAAATGCCTATTAAGTCTCCCCGATCTTTCCTATTGTCTAACGATGTTAAACCTAACACGTTTAGCCTGTCCCCATAACTCATACTTTTTAATTCCGGTACTAACTTAGTTGCTCGTCTCTAGACTTTCTCTAAAAATATTTGTATCTCTCTCCAAGTACGGTGACCAGGACTGTGCACAGTACCCGAGGTGTGGACGGACATACGCCTTATATAGTATAATGAACGAGTCCTTGTCTAAAACAATATGCGAACAATTATCTTTCAGAATCAATTACTTGAAATTATCTCAAGCTAAATATTTATTAACAGACACCTTAAAATAGAATAATATCCTGGATATGTATCATTTTAGATTTTTTAAAAATTGTCATATCTCTTTCGCGTTGTTCGTAACGTGGAATGATCGACGTTCTTTTATTTGACCCTTCTATACCAATACCATTGAGAGCTGTCCATGTCATCTCTAACGATTCCCTGATTTAACGCTAGATACGTTTAAAACATTCTACACACACATTAACTACCACATAAATCTCAGCTAGGAAGTGATAGTTCAAACTGTCAGAATGCTCTCTGCTTTTCACACTTGATTAGATATTCTAAGATTTGACAACTCTCTTAAAAAAAACAGACTTGGTGGTCAAGTGAATCCGACTAGTTTAGCTATAAGATCCGCCGAACATATTCCATAAGAATTTCATGATTTAAAGACAGTTTAACTGAATTGCTTCTTTCCCATCATTAATATCACCAAAGACTTTTGTACAGTTTCTGGCAAACCCGTTATTCTATGTTAGTATTCTTCTAACGTTCACGGTGATCTTAAAATAAACTAGATGCCGTTTTTGCTTTCGCTCTTTGAAATAAAACAAATATATATTCATAAGCTACTTGTACGAATAATAGTGGTTCCACAACGGAAGTAATATTTACTGGATAATCGGAATGTGTCCACATATGATATATGCACATTAAAAGTAAATGCGTATACGTATTAAACAATATTGTACAGAGTTATCAAATAGGCTCTCAAAACTAAACATTTAATGATTTAAAACGATGATACATTTGAGAACATAAAATGTATACAAACACAACATAATAAATATGATTAGTAAATTGGGCAGTCAGGATGTTGAGAATGTCGTAAACAGCCGGAACATGTACATCGGAGGGCATACAACAATACACAAGGCGGAACTACCTTCATAAAAATGGTAATCATTTTTCTTAAATGTTGAAGCTTTATAATGTTAATATTCTATAACGTCTAGAACACTGAGATTTAACAAAATATCTGTCAATATTTTTCATTTACATAATGTATTGTTATAATTAAATTGAATTTAAAAAGGAATAAAGCACGTGGCGATTTAGTGTTCTGACCCGTGGACTTGAATATTTTCATTTGCGATGTATATATGTCTATGTAAATCATTGAACGACTGTACATACGAACATCTACGAGCATATGTGATCATCACTAACCGTGTATGCGTATTAGGAACACGGATTCTACTTGTAGGATTCCATTGCTTTAAGGAGAACTATAGGTATGTGTACTCATTAGTTCCTCTACGTGCGTGTCTGTGCATTGATCACTCTTTCTGAACTGTAAAGTTCACTGTGTCTTTGCTTTAAACTCTGTGTTGGCTTATTGATCTGGTGAGGTTGTTTAGTAATTCGGGATCTATTAACGGCCCGATGCCTAAAGAGTCCAATGCTAATATTTTAGTTACATGACACACTGATTATATGACATGTTTACAATGTTATTGCAAATGTGTCCCCAATAAAAAGAAAGGACATGTTTGTAGATGAAGGTATCGATAGCAGTATCAATTTCGAATTTATAGACAACGCTATTAAACAAGTTAGAGGATCAGCAAATATGGTGTAATCTTCCTTTTGATGCTGTTTACATATTCAGGAAGCTGTATGCACTGGCGTGTTTCCATACATTTGTTCAATCAAAGGCCAGAAAATAATTGTTTTGTTAATGTTTATTCTGCTATTTTCCTTTTGTCAGGTGTATCAGTATACATTAGAGTGATGTGAATGTAAAGACCCTGGTATCAACTGGTTCCTTTTGAGTTCAAATAGCGAATGCATGTTTAATGCTTTGAAGAGCTGGGTAAACAGCATTTCCTTTCTCAATTGTAAATGATGTCATGCTCTACACGAGATTATGTTAATAGATATTCGAATGCATTCTCATTCTGTATGATTTCCTTATATCTTCACTAAACACATGTGTATAAACCATGATATATAGTCATATATGTGAATAGATATAAAACCTATACGACAATAATCATGCATTCTGTCATTAGCCGTTCACATATCCATTATTATTTGTGTTTTCAATTTCTTAGATGGAGCTTTATCAATTAATAGTAATTTTCGAATATTATTTTTTCATATCGGACCGTCATTCTATGACCGTTGGTATTTCTTTATATCCGACGCGCATTGCTTACTAACGGTCATAGAAATGCTATCTGAGAGTTTTAATAAGAAGAAACTGAAATTAGGATGGAAGAAATACAATATAAAATAATAATGTTCGCACAGACCTATGATATGTATATACTTACCAGAATATCTGCCAACACTTATCAGGTATTGCTGTCGTTAACCACAAACACAATTCAATCGAATTGGTAAATACTTGATCAGAAGTAAACATAAAGTCTAGTTAAACTTGTAATTGTTAAATTGTTCTGAAGTGATTCAGGTAGTCTTTTAATGCAAAAGCCATTTTATAGTACTGACAAAAGGATCAGTAGTAAACAGTTTCTTAATATGATAACTTCATTCTAATTTGACTGTTCTGTCTCATCATACACAAATGACAAGAACATAACATAAGTGTACTGGACGAAAATACATTTACATTTATATACACGAATGTTCCTCTTCACAGCCAACTGGATAATGAATATCGCCTTTCATCACATAGAGTCTCACTTCATTATAACTTCAAAGGTGTACACATATGGGAGTGTGTAAATACAGGGTAGGTGAGAATTACTTGCACGAAGCATTGACCTCACACCCTGTGACTTCTGTGTGTGGGGGTCGGCTAATGAGGAGGTATACAGCACCTAACCACACACTATATATCAGCTGGGGGAGCGTATTCAACATGTTATGGGCAACATACCGCCGGCACGGTCGATCAAGACAATACCGAAACGCTTACAGAAATGCGTGTACAGCGCCGGTACCCACGTTGAATGTTAACACAGTAGGCACATTCTACTCTTGTGTGGTCGAGCGTAAAGCTAGTTTAATTTTCTAATAGGGGGATTTTCAATTTACATGCACGTACTGCACACACACTGCTAGACATAGTTACTAGAATGTGCCATATACATTTGATAAGATATAACACTGTTATTCTACAATCAAAATTTGATGTTCAAATACTTGTAAAATAATGCTTGTTTGGATAACATTAGATAACCTATTTACATTGGAGCTATGGTTCGCAAGCTTGTTTCGAAAACCATTACTTGTGTAGTGGACTCGATAATCATTGTGTAGCCCACTATTTTAGACTTGTATCAGACTAGCTTAAGCTTTGTAAATATATATATGGGTGCCTCAATCTGGAACAATGATCGGTATGTTAGCCCCACAGACCATTGATACAGTAGTGAATTGGGTGCCCTATATTATACACCTCTGCTAGACTAAACTTAGTAAATGTCGGATTATTCTTTGTTACAATTAGATGATTGAATTCGGTTGTTTGCCGGATAAATAAATACAATACCTACACAATTTTACAACTCATATACACTTATCTTGTAAATCGATAACATGAGTCACGGGGGTTTAGACATAAAAGCAAAAGAATTACAACCAGAAGGTGCTTGAATCTTGTTTTTCTATTTCTTAAGATGCAATTATTTTAGGGTTGCGAGTACTTTAAAATCGGAATTCGTTCCATTAGCAAATTAGACGTTCAACACTAGTATGTCCTTGTCTAGGAATCAACCACAAATAAAAGCAACTTATCTTTCTGTCATTCTAATCTTTGCCAATATAGCGCTATTGATATATAATCACGTTATGAAAAAAAAAACATCTTGCCATATCCTCTTCTGTTCATCCTCTTAATATTGTATTGCATCTATATTCAATTGGAAAATAAATCTCTATCACTATATTTTATAAATGATTATGCCGTCGAATGGTCTCAAAATGTTTCAAGGAAGCAATCAACACAATCTAATTACTTTTCCTTGGTGTTGAGCCAAATTGGCTGACGTCTTCAGGCGTACATTCTGGAAGTTTTCAGTGACATGTCTTTTTGCTTTGCTTTGAAGAGCAAATTATGTTATGAGCAAATCATGTTATCAGGTTCAACCTGTAACGCACTACTGCACAATAGAAAAGCAATTTCGTAAATATATTCCACAAGCAAAACATTGTTATAGACTAAATATATTACCTTTGGATCTACCCAGCTAATGTATACACACAATGTTTTGACAACAATATACGATATACACGCAGTTTTATTCCATGCAATAAGAATGTGTTTAAATGATTTATTGTGTCAGTTTTAAAATCCCAAACTGAAATCTAAAAAACTAAAATAATAGTTTTAATTCTGTGTTTTCTCAAATTAGATTGGAACTCATCATCATCATCATCATCAGCAGCAGCAGCATCAGCAACAACAGCAGCAGCAGCCATTATAAGTCCACTGCTGGACAAAGGCCTTTCCCATCTCCTTCCATGACGACCTATCTTGTGCTAACCTTTACCACGTCTTACCGGCAAACTGTTCTATCTCGTCCCTCCATCTTGTATCTGGTCTTTTTCTACTTCGTTTACTGTCCCATGGGCACCGATCGGTTAGTATGTTCTCCTATCTATTTCCATCTCTTCTTGCTAGGTGACCAGCCCATC
>VCCN01003404.1:7180891-7191169 GCA_006491835.1 Architeuthis dux
AGCACCTCGATTACTAAGATTGAATAAAATAAGGTATGTTATAGATACCAAAACTGCGGAAAATATATGGCATTTTAATTATTTGTAACCCAGTGTATTTGGCTATATTTTGAGGCCGAGCAGTCTTAACAGGAAATCGAACTACTGCAAATCAACAATTATCCTTTTTGTGCACGTATTTCTAGATCAGCATATTCCCCGCTGTATTGTTATTATTGAATCTTCGAAATTGATACGACTTTATCTACACGTCATGTGTTATCTATAATTAGATCTGTCAGTCAGCATGTTACACCGCTGAGTCTATATGTGATCAGTGTACATATGTGTTCATATGATCAAAAAGAATGACGGTAATACATGTGTAAATTATGTTTCAAAATACGCTGTAGAGTCATAATTCAAAATTCCGAAAATACGAAAGAAGCATCCTCTTTTATTTTTATTTTTTTTTTTTGGGGGGGGGTGTTCTTTCTTTCATCCCTTTTCTTCTGAATTGTTTGTTTATATTAGTATGTTTTTGTTCTCACTACCTTTCAACGTTTATCATAATTCAATTGATTTTCCTGCTCATCATATCCTTCAAATATCCTCGGTGCCGATGCAAGAGTTTACATTATTTAACGGTCAACGAAAGACATCTGAACATTTAGATGACCCAATGTATTCCTGAATCAGTTCTTATTCACCACATAACATGTTAAAAACCATTAAAATCGTATTGGGCACTGTATGTGTTTATCTGTTGAAAGTCTTTTGAAAGATAACTGTCCGAGGGAAGATATTCTTAATTTTTACCGACTGTTTTGGTAAAATCTGGGGGGAAATGAGTTCTGACCCCTGAGACCAACCTCACATAGCCCATTACTTTCGCCGTGAAGAGGCCTTCCCCTATGCTTAATCAGCTTCCAAGGTGCATCATTGTGCTTTACAATTGCTTGTATTGGCTTCACATAGCCCATGACCTGCACTGTAAAGAGATGTGGCCCTATACCAAATTTCAGCTTCATAGGTGCAATAGTATAGCCTATAATTCGCTAGAAATGACCAGAAATTACCTATGATGACGTCAAATTAAGCCATCTACAGTTTGATGCAGGCCAGGTATAAAAGCTCTACATGTGACCTGCATCACACAATTACCTAGACATCCGGAAGGAAATGTTTATCCTAATTAGAAATCTACGTTCCGAGATACGAGTACACAGGTATGAATGCACCATCTGATTCGCAGCTAATTAATATATTTGATAGATACTTGTCCACGGAAGTGTCTCTTAATTCATTCATAAAATCATTCGTGGGCATGTTTGGAAGAGAAAGCCTACAGTCAGAAATATGTAGCGATTGATGCATTTATATAACAACTTATGAATAGTATTTCACTTATTGAGTTGTTCTACTGACATATCTCATTAAATGTTGGTGAGGGCCTTCCAGGATCTCCTAAGCTCTCAAGTGTGTTCTTTTTTTATTTTCAGGAGGAGTAAATTACACATTCTTCAGTGTTTATATCAATCATGTGTGTCTGTTCCAATTCTATTTTCCCGCTTCATGTCATCCAGTAACAGAGGTTTCATCTGATTGCACTTATCAATAATGACGGTACAGTTTGTAATTTTCTATCGTTAACCGAACATACCTATAGATGTATAACCGGACTGACATATTGAATATTGCTTTCCTCATTGCACTAATACGGATTCTAGAAGAGACAAGACAGCAATAATCCTTTGATGCATAATCTAATAATCTAATAAATGGTACTAAGAGCAAGAGGCGGACATATTCTACCCAAAGGCAGATAATGAACAGCGTCTTTTAGTTCTTATTGGCATAATTCCCAGCTGAGGAATATTTCTGACAACGCGATGGCATTAAGTAGATAATCAACTTGTCAGCGTAGATGAATGATTGACACAGTATATTTAATTCCATAGCTATGACTCAAGTGTGCAGAATGTGTTGAAGATGATCACTATTTATGTCAGTCCATGATCCGTCACTGTGCTGACAGCTAATAATAATAATAATACAACAAGCGGCTCGGGTGCGACAGGCGACAGGCGCAGTAGGAAGTTAGAGGATAGAAAATAAAGTTCAGAAATTTAGTTAGAGGGTAGGAACGGAGAGGAGAGACAGTAGTTGAGAATAGGATGATAGGACGAAGAGAGACTGACGACTGATACATATACCATAAGTGTGACATACGCGGCTCCAATTATATAATTATAGTGTGATATTTAAAACGAAATACACGCGTTGATTTTCTAATTGTCGGAGTTCAATCCTATTTCTATTTATTTGTATTGATCCCGAGATTTTAAAAATTAAGCATCCATCTGCGCAGGTGTTTCTTTCTAGAGGTGACAGGCCTGGCTGCAGCAGGTTTAAACTCTACTCCTACTTTGATTCCAACTAACGATGGTTACTTTTGTATTGTATATATAATGGATACATTCGTAGATATATATTAATGTTCGCTTTGGCTCAGTTGGTAAAAGAGACACCTATCAACCACTTGATCGTGATTTCAAATCATGGTAGGGCATTGTTAATTTTATATATCAGTTTGATAAATGCGATGGGATAGACCATCGGTGAAGAGTGTATTCCCTTAACATAGGTGAGGATTGATGTAAAGTCAACTCCAACTTGGACTGCAGTTTTACAAAATCAATTCAAATTTATCCTAGATATTGTGTAAAAGAGCATATTTTATGATAGGCTACACGATACCTCCAAAAGTTCTGAATAATTTCAAAGACATTGTGTGGGAAGGTGTACAGTGGAAGAATTGATTTCATTTTGGGAATAGCTCGGAATTACTTGCTCTGAAGTATATAGGTATTTTGTAAATGTTACTCAATATGCAATTTATTTCCAACGATATACAGCCCGACCATCTTAGGGAACATTGATTTCATCCTGATCATAGCCTGGAACCCAAAAATGGCTTCTATCTTAAAATCAATATGACGGACAGACGACCATACACCAGCAAGTGCCACCTACCTTTTTATGATCCTTAGACCATGTATTAACGTCTGTGCATACGGGACCTAACTCAGTTCCTAGAGTAATCATCCCTATGGTGCTTTTGTGTGCCAACTATTTATAGACATGGACCTACATTCATATTCCACAATTTACTCAGATCTCAGACACGGTCTTGATATTTTCATAATTGTTAGCCTTCTTTTATTTTCATCCTGTGGTCTGCTGGCACACCCACATCTATGATCTGGCAGGTATTCTTGACCTTGTTTATGACCATCACATGTAATCTCGCTTGAATGGGGTGGACGATCTGGACTTGAATTTTCACAGTATCGTATTCCTTTTGTTTCCTACGAGAGCCTCTTGTTTATTTGATACCATTTGTTTACAGGTTGAAACCAGGCCGTTTGCATAGTTCCCAGCTCCGCCCTTATGCTGTTATGCATGTTCTTATATTCCTTTTGGGCCAGTTTGCATTATTATTCTTTCTGTGCTATCAATGACGGTTCACAGCAATAGCAACTGTAGATTGCGTGACAGCACCTCTCCCCAATACTCAAGCGATTTTCTCAGTATTCTAGCTGTTTCAGTAGGGCCGTTGTTTCGATGGTCCCCAGCGCCCCAACAACCTTAGATGCAACTCATATGTTCATGCATTGCATGTTCACACCAGATACATTGTGGTCATAACTGAAGATTGAGTCTCTTCAAATCTCCATCACCGGTCTCAGTATCCTCGAAGACCTCAGTAACGCCGGTGTTTTCATCGGATTTGTAACGCATATTATGCTGATTGTAATATGTATGGTGCGGTTCCAAGAGCGCTTACTAGTCTACGCCCAATCCTAATCGTAATATTCTACATTGTACACAGCTCCAGGTCAAGGTCCTGGTATCTTCCCGGTGTCTTACTCTCTTTCACCTTATTACATACACTAGATGTATTCGGACGAAGATGACACGTTTTTGCATGCTATCAGCTTAGATTAAAATACCCCCAGTCTCTTTACGATCGGGCACTACTAAGCAATGTGCATAATTATACTGACTAATGAAACCCCATCAGAAATACATGACACGTATCAAAGTTGACCCCATCAGAGTCCACTACTAATGGCAACCAAGTTCATCTCATGAGAGATAGAAAACACTGAGACAATTACCGCCAGCCCTGTAATGTCTGCACATTAAATTAGTAATATCGATATAAAATAAACGACGCTGAAAAAATGTTTGTTTTGACCAACTTTTAAAAAATACTCTAATTTGTCACACCTAGATTTATTAGTTTCTCTCAAATTAGTTTTACTACACTAAACATATTTATAATTTGAGAGAATCTAATAAATATATGTGTAACAAATTAGACTAAGTGTTTTAAGTTGGTCCAAAGAACCATGTTTTCAGTGTATATGGAACGTGTTGAAAATGATATTGTTCAGGACACGATGCTTTCACCCTTTATATGTATATCGTTCCTACAAATAGATCTCACTTTGATTATCATTGAAAACGGGCTTGAACAATTCTAAATGTGTTTTTATTAAGAAAAGAAGAATCCCATTTGACTAATTAAGCCTTAGATAAAACTTTCAATCGGAATTATTGTCATTTAGATCAACAGTCCATAAAGGCTGTATTAATATAAACCATAGGTTACCGGAGGAGTTTTCCTGTTTCAAATTGCACAATTATATCACTTTTGTATGGTGCTGCATTATTACATAATCAGGTTATTTTGAGAGATATTACTTTTGACAGGTCAACAATTATGTTTTCTTTGAGGAAAGCCGCGATAAAGTTTCCTTACAGCTAGTATTGAAAATAAACCTAATTCTAATCTACACATATAAACCACCCATCACTCCAGCATACACATTTCCCATATCATACACACATACATTCCCCCACAAACACACACTCACATACACACACATACCGGAGGTCAACCGAAGTCCACTGCTATCCCCTAACACCGCATATACATATCTTGCACATAACCTTTGAACCTCCTTGGCGCCTCTCTCTCTCTCACTCACACACACGTACACACACAAACATACACAAACACACACACACATGAACACACACAAGACAAAAAGGCTCACACCACAGGCTAAAAGTTTCGATCCGACATATAAAACCTACCCGCTCAGAATTTAGATTTTCTCAGATATTGATCGATTAGATTAAAGCAACAACTGGCAGATCAATTAAAGCTATTCCATGAAGTTGAATCTGTCAAACATTTATGAAACCTTTTTTTTTAAATTACAAAGCTTTGGTTTCAGGTTTGTATTTGTATTTTCCCTAAATGGCAAACCTGTTGTGAGATCTATAATGTTGTTATTTATAATATTAAGTACGTTTTCCCTTGTGAAGAAGTAATATCATTCGAGAAAATATCGATAGAAATAAACGTCCGTCAATTGACAATATCAAATATCAGCAGATAAAGCAGCAATCGATCCTTATTGGTATGTCTTGTCTGATATCTAAAAGTGAATGACAGAAAAGAAAATTAATCAAAAACGAAAAATCAAATCTATTGAAACTTAGCGTGCAAAGAGTTTCAATGTATGTATGCTGATAAAGCACTGTTTTATCGTGAATTTCCCCAATCTCTTACAATATTTGTTTCTTCAAAAATCGAATATTCCATTGATGGTCAATTTAAATGGACACGCATTTCTTGTCGACAATGCTGACAACGAAAGTGTATTCTATTGGGACCAAGGAATTCTCATTTGCAATTCATCAACTGAAATGTAGGCATTCTATAAGTTCACCTTTATTAACTAATTGTTATATAATAATAAATGGTATATCTCCATAACATTGATAAACGTCATGATTTTAAAACTAAGAAAATATCTATTATCTGACAATACATTGATTCTAATAGTCGGCCAAATCGCGTTGGGGACATCGCTTTTCGTACGATCACCAAAGTTAAGCGACGTCGAGCCTGGTCATTACCCAGTTGGTTAATCATCGGGGATTATCAGGTGCCGTATGCAGTAACAAGATTAACAGAAACATATTTCCAAGCTGGGACCGGACTGTGCACCATGTCCTCTCTCAAGAACTTGCTGCTCAATGGAGTACATATGACAATGTGCTCTCTAAGTTGCCGCCATATTCGTATCGAGCGGCAGCGATCACATTCATAATATTTTACTTACAATGCCGAAATGTGATTTGGAGTGAATGTTAAAGATACGTCTATTGTAGACGTTTGCCGTAATATGATATAGTATGATTACACCAATTCAAACTAATAGCTTAGCTAATTATATTTCTTTTATCACGCTGGTTAAGTCTGCGGTCGTCTCAACATTTCTGCTAACATTTGGTGGTGAATGTGGAATCTGTATCCTGCAAGAATTCATCTTATGTCGATCACAGTAGGAAGAGTAAACGGTCCTCATTACAATGTGATTCCTCACTATCAAAAGACAACTATGATTTCAAATCAATATTAGAATATGATATCACTGTGTATACAGGCGAAACAAATAAGTCCGTAGTCTAATGACGAGAAATGCAACAAGTATTCATATTTCAACATAATCCCTTTCTTTTTTAACGAACGCAATTCCGTGCTGTATATTAATCACATTGATTTAACGTTATACATTTCAGATTAAACATCAACTAATAACTACGTGTCAGGCTAAACACGTATTGATCCACACTTGTAAGTATAATATGCAAAGGGAAGTTTACAAAAGTAATATTGCATTCGGATGGTTTGCTTTCAGTAATAGCATAATTGACGGTTAGGTTAGTTTAATAACAAGGTTGGAAGGATGAAAATACAGTTAGGTATTTTACTTTCGCATATGAAACTAATTCATGTGTGTATAACATGTACATAAAACATGTAACGAAGATTGTAAGGGTTAAGGGAAATAATGGGAATATATAGATAAAGGAGAGAACAGCTGAGGCATGAGATAATGGATAGTCTCAGTTGTCAACACCCATGACATTACAAAGAGTTCATCTAGTATATATGAATAACGGTGTACCTGTTGTAGAATACGAGATGATGGGAACATATTTGTTTTTAATTGTTGGTAAGTACATGTTACGGTTGAGTCTGTTTATTTGGGTATGTACTAGCATGGATATCTGGCGTTGCCCGTGCCAAGGTTTAAGTTTGGAATAAGTCTAGTTTGCTTTCTAAAGATAGTTGGCAATATCCATGATAAATCCATACTACCCTAGGTACCTCCAGAATTCAGTCAGAGTTGATCGCCAAAAATAATATATGTAGGTGTTAATCTAGTGTTGGTGTGTGTTGGCGTGATGGCTTATTTTAACTAACCAAGTGCAATACAGTCCTACCCCATTATAACGTGGGAATTGGGGTAGGAAAAAAAATGAACAGCGCCTTCTAGACTTGCCACGGCCAATGTATATATTTAGGAAATAGATCTACTTAATGTGGAACTAAATGTGTGTAATTCTTAGCTATATCTAGCTAGTGTTGAGCTAGTAAAGTATGTGTTGCCCCATGATCCTCGCGGTCTAACGCAACGTGTATTAAACGTCCGTCTTAGGGAAGTAAATCCTTGAATTATGCGGTTAGTTTCCTAAAATATTAACAGAACAAAAAGAAACAAGAACAAATTCGAATCCGAAAAGAAACAGTAAATTATCGCGAAACACAGAATTCTGGTTACAAACAAGACGAGTTTTGTTGACCACTTATACTATAGCCAAGAAGTTGCCAGAGCAACCTTCACAATCTATCGAACCAGCGGACGTTAAATAAGGAAGCAAATGGCCACATTGAGTAACTTAAACAGTAATGAACTGAATAGTTGTGTCGGTTTCTCACCTCCAAACATTCCCAAATAGGCTCCTCAGGAGTCCCACCTAAATCTACCAAGATACTATCACATCAATCATTTAGCTATCAACACTATAGTCCATGATTTTCTAACCAATCAGAGAACAGCATTTCACGATATAACAAATGCTTTCACACTATCTTTTATCTTTTATCTGGACTGTTGATCTCCCCGTCGGAGAGACTGCTGGTTCTCACACATAGGCACATACACACCCACATACACTCTAACACGTCCGCTCAAAATCATACACCGTACGATGGACGTAAATTAGCGTTCCAGAATTATGTGACGTAATACTGTATTGTTTGAGAATACTGAAACATGTGTTATATTACACATGAATATTATTTAACACTGTCGCTAAAAAGGTATTTTTTTTCAAAGTACTCACATGGGAATATATAGTTTCACTTCTTAAATCAACGTAAACTGTTTGCTTGTTAATTACTTACCGTGCCAAAAAGGAATGGGAGGTCCGTTAAAATACGTGAAAGGTGAAACCGAGACTGTCTATGCGTTCGTGCCTGTATTCATATTATTGATCCTACTATTAAAAATAATACTTAATATTGTTAAGTTGACGATAAAACGCCAGAATTAGTAAACAGAAATAATTATTGTAACAAACGTTTGTGTCATTCGTAAGAAGAATTACTGGCGAACATTTTAATATAAAGTTCATGTCTTTCCTATGTATAGAGCCAAAGATTGGCTGGGAAATGACCTCGAATGATTCCCGAGGTTAAACTCACATAACCTATGTGGGAAGTTGTCCTCTTCTCACTGTGCATGCATACTATTATCTCTATTTTACTTTTAGTTTTCGTGGAGACCAGGCACAAACAAACAAACATATAGTTCAAATGTTAGTATATATTTCTTACAAAGTTCACCAGCTTGTGTTGGAAAAGCGGAAATGAAGATTACAAATCTAGGGAATTCTAGCACAGGCCAATAGAAAACGTATGATGCTGGGGGCAACAAGTAAATGCCGAATAAATATTCCTCTGATCTGGCTGTGACTATAGGAAATGATGTTGGGAACAATGCTTTGCCTGCGAGATAACAGTGGGAATGCAAAGGGTAAAAAGCCAAGATCTATTCGTGCAGCTTTCAACGGATTTGCAACGCATCGCTTTAGGGTGTCCATGGAGACATTGATGTGCTGTTGAATACAACTTTTACACAATAGCAGCATTACCGTTATCAGATGTAAAAAGCATAAAGACTTTAACAGATACAAAAGACGATAACGTTATGCAACTTACTGAACTTGTCCGCCACGTAGAATATCATGAAAGGAAGCAACATTTAAACTAACACCTGTAAAGGGCAAACATGACTTGATAAAAGCCCACACAAACGCCGTTTAATAGAAACCTTTCATTTAAAAGTCAAATGAGCTGATGTACAAAAAACAGTTATTTCTCAAAAACAATTGAAGAGGTTAGCTACATGTTCTCGATTTCCCAAGTAAATAGTGTAATACGTGAACACGCATGTGTGAGTACTTATTTCATGATGAATGCATAACTATTTCTCAAATAAAATAGCTTACCTGTTGATTTCCTGTTTTGATTTCATTCGGGATCGATCAGGTAAATATTCACCTGCTTTATCATTATCATAATCAGACAAAATTTGATTTCAAATCTGGCAATTAATATTTTAATGTTACTTAAAACTATGTAACATAATTTAGCAACAGCCGCTATGACAACCACCAAGAGCAATCTAGAAGATCACATATTCTCATTGTTTCTAAATCCTCTTTTCGGTTAAAACGCAACCTGCAAGACATTGTGCGATCAAAATACATGAACACATTTGCTTTCACCAGGAAACAATGCAGTATTGTTTATCAATGAAACTCATAGTAGCCTGATGTATCCAACTTAATGAAAAGCACATATAAATCTGATTTTTGGAATTTAGATTATATTAATTTCTTTCAAACCAATACGCATACTAAATTTAAAACAGTTCAGTTTTATTTATTGAATAACTGTTACGTCATATTTTGTATTATTTGTGGATTTCCTATTTCCAAAATCATATTCACCTTCTTGCAAAGATTGATTTTTTCAAGGTCTCACGAAACCAAATTTCTGTTAAATGACTTAAATTATGAAACTATTCTAATCATTATTCACATTAATTGATCCAGCAGACTAAGATTATTCAAACAAGACATTAAATAACACGCGCATGGTCAAAAGGTATGGTTGCTTCTTGGTCGGTATCGCATAACTATTATGAAAACTCTCCTCTCCAGTTATAATACTATATAATATATATGGACCACCTAACATGTTTTCATAAGTTTCAACAGATACAGCACGGGACAGCTACATATAGAAGTCATTTCTATGCTTGTAAACATTTTACCAACGCTGTATCGATGTTAAAAGAC
>VCCN01003404.1:7197879-7211663 GCA_006491835.1 Architeuthis dux
TTGAGGGACCCAACATCATTACAAAAGATATGGATTCAATAAAGGTTAAGAATAAATATATATGCAACCTACAGAGTCGTATTTTAATCTATCATCAGAACCCTTCTGGTGTTTATCATATGAACATGTAACTGTTAATTGGATACATCATTAAGCACTCATTGTAAAACATACTCACTAGTTCGTTAAGCATTAGTAAATGTGCATATTCATGACTATGATGGATATATCAGTGTAGGCTGGTCTCATACCATTTACTTGGACAACCAAAGAAGTTCCTCAAATTCCGTAAAAGTCGAGCAATCTTTAATGTTTGAATAAACAACGATGGACCAAACAGACAAAACACAGGTCTGGTTAGTCACATGATCAACGTCTTCTCGTAGCATGCCGTGTTGCGGATGATCTTTTGTTGGGTGGTGATCACTAAAAAGTCCGAATTAAAAGAAAAACACGTGTGAATGCTGCTGGACACAAACTAAGGGGCCAATTTGACATACACATACATTATAACTTGAACTACCCTGCTAAAAGCCTTTTTTGGGGTGGGGGTGATTATCTATAACTGACATAGGGTGGGATACAGTTGATACGGTTCAAGTAAGCGGACATTTCTGTTACAGTATCAATTGGATACAAATACGTTCACGTAAACAAGCAGTACCCAGTAATTGCCTGGAAAAGTTCATTACAACCGTTCCAGCATTATAACGTTTGGCAACTAAAAGACCATATTACAGTTTGGTCTCCGGGCTTATATATTAATTACTTCATGTTTTGATAAATGTGGTCGATTTTTAAAAAAAAAACAAAACGCCGTTTTTCCTAGACCAAATAAGAAGTAAATGTTTAACTACTCAGCCTTGTACATAGCCAGCCACCTAGACCAACATTAAAAACTGAAGAAACCTATGGTGACAATTTTGTCGAGTGTTCTGGTGAACAGTTTCTAAACATATTAAACTATATTTCATTGCTGACACTACTCGAAACAAATATCGATGGTGCACAGATTTCGTGACCTGATTGTAATGTTTATTTTAATTAACAATTAACAATGATAGATCTTCTGTTAACACAAAGCATGTCTCTGCATTCATATCTGATTACAAATGTAATTCTCATAATTAAGATATATTTGATTAAATGCAAACTTTCCGTGTCGCTGACAGGCATTCAGGTGTTAATTTAATGTTGTTCAATTATTGCATTTCGGTTGTCGCTTGTACCATTTAGAACTGTGTATCATTTAATAATAATTTCAACATCATCACACGTTCTACGCAGGCTGATAATTGATTATAGTTTGCATACTGCATTAAGGTTTTTCAAATGCAATGCAAATCTATAAAATGCTGGTTAATTAATTTGAATTGATTACATTGGGAAATACTTATTTGAACAGTGGTCTGATATGATCAGGGATTTAATTCCCAAATGAATGTGTGTGTTTCCATTGGATGCACGTCCAACCTTTGTATGTCTTTGTATTATTTAACCGTTTCTGTTGTCGGAAAAACTGATGTAATCAATGTTTTTCAATAGCAATATGTTATATATACAAGGCAATTACCGTGTCTATGTCGGAGGATTTGATGAAAGTGAATGTTTTTTAAAGCAAACTGGTATATATATATATATATGTATATGCAACGTTGTGTTTAACCTTTCTCAGTCTCTAAATGTTATAATGTGGGAATGATTATAATATTATGCTCTCAGCGATGAATGGACACCACTCCTTTCTCTTGAACTTATTTATATTGATATTGTAACAAACAACCTCTGGTTAATTGTATCGTAACACCTGTCGTTCACTCAAAACAACTTCGAATTCACTCACCAAGATCGAGCACTACTGACGTCACTCGAACATTTAAACTCTCAGGACCTTGGCCATACAGAAGTGGCAGAAGGCGACATCTACGTAGTGCTGATTATATTGCATTCAACTATCCAATACAAACACAATGTTTCTATGTTCTTTAAATCGTGTGAAGTGTATGAAAGGATAGCTTTAGTACTATTTTAGGTAATGTTTTATCATTCATAACGTGTAACCTAAACAAGCTGCACAACGAAGTTGTACATCACAACACAGTTTTATTTGGGGGTGTTCAATCAAACGTCATGCAATTTATCTAATAGCCGTCGACCGGGAGGACGAACATGCACTGACTTTAGGACTGAAAATTTACATGAGTGGTCCAATATGGTTCATTTTCAACAACTTACGATGATTATCTGTAACTCACATATAATGGAATACAGTTGTTACGGTTCAATTCACAGGCCATTTTTGTTACATTATCAATTGGATACAAATGCGTTCACCGGAAACAAGCAGTATTCAGTCATCGCCGGGAAATGTTATTTACAACATTTCCGGCATTGTAACATTTGGCAACGAAAGGACCATATAACAGTTTGGAATAAACTATCTCTTCTGCTTATTCCCTTTGGCTGGGAATTCCCCTTCTTCATACCAATTCCTCATTGCATTGATTATGTTTTGTATTCTTCACATTTATAATGTATTTGCTGTGGAATTAATATCATGAGTGCCGTTGCTATGTCGTACCAATACTACATTCTTTATATCCATGACATTGACACAGTAATAGACGCGGTCCCTTTGGTGGCAGTCTGGGTTCGTCTCCATACACATATCAGATATTGCATTTAGTTAAGCCTACATATAAAAATATTGGCGTGCATTACCGTTATAAAAAGCTGCCAGTGAAGAAAGATTGGGGTCAAGTGGAATGAAATATGTAAACGTAAATCAGCAAAAATACATGCTGCCCCAAGTAAACAATGACACCGTTATACAAGAGTGGAAATTAAATCGTATATTGTGCTTTTGAAATTAACTATAGCTATTATTATAAATTGATTTACTCACATTAATGTCATTATGTCCTTATGACCATAACGTAACATCGATATCATTTTTTCTAAATTATATTGATATCATTTCAAATATGTGTGTATATATAGGTCTATAATTCTAAAAAATATATGCCAATGTTACCATGTATTGTTCTTGTCTCTGAATAACAATTAATACATTCAATATATTGTCCCTCTCTATTTCCGTAAACAAATCACTAAAAACAAACAACAAAACATCACATCAAGACATTTACATAAGTGGGGAAAAAAAACAATTTACACAATGTAGAAAAAAAGTTCTCTCACATGAAAGAAAACACGGAAAATTTCACTCTGGGTTACTCGCAACCCTACCGTGAACCCGAATTCCGTCAAAACCGCAAACATATGTCCTCTTCTATGGGTTGTCCTCAAAACCGTAAACAAATGTCCACTTCCAGGGGCTACCTTTTTCCTGGGCACTTTTATTGAGTAGCATTATCTCAAAGCCTCCACATCCGAACGATTACTACTACCCCAGCGCTGAGATCGACATTCTATCACGAAATCAGAAAGAAATATACGTGAAAAGAGATAAAAGGCCGTTTTTCTCGTGGCACTAATAAACAACACATCAATGTTCGTATTATTCTATTTTTACACATAATACAAAATCAACATCTAAACACATCATAGGCATAAATCCACTTAAGCCCTCATCCGGAGATGAAACTTATATCCCTTACTTCTTTGAGATGAACAGTACATTTTATCCACACCTCAACGGCTGCTGACATATATTACACGTCAACACTTACGTCAACTTACATGCTAGCGGGGAATAGCTCAGCTCATCGCAGGTGCTTCGAGTTATGTTCGCCTAATCACTCCACACATATGATGTTTGGTATAAAGCTGCACTTATAGTGAATGAAGTCCCACAGTTCGGATGTGTCCAATCAATTAAAGTTCAAATAACATCACATAAACACATGGATAGGCACATAACAAGTACACAAACAGTTCCGAAAACAACAACAAATAACATAAAATAAAACCTTGAAATAATCATAGAAGTCACTGTGATTAAAAATCACATCGAGACACAAAACAAAAATCGATTCATGTTACGATCAACATGAGAAGAGAAGAGGAAAAGTCTTTTTTCCATAGGTACCATCGCAGATCTCGACACCCTCCACATGCACGCCTTCTCGACGTGCAGCGCACCCGTCGGTTGTATCCGTCCCCAAAAATAATTTACCTAAATCGACCATTTCGTTCCCGATTACCTTTTCATAAATCACCTGACATGTCCAATGCTGTTCCTGTCCGACTTCTAAATACACAAATCGATCCGTACGACATGATTACGAATGTCCTCATAGCGATTGACTGTCGCCTCGAATATATTCGTAGTTAATCATAATTCTAAGACTGACTCCCGATAAACTAAATAGACAGACTCACAACGGAACCTGTAGACAATGCTCTTGGCAAAACATGTAAAAACAAGCGCCGGCATGAATAATGCCAACAAATTTTTAAAAGAACAGTCCTCTCTTCTCAATGAATCGGAAACAAAAACAATAAAAGAACTTGGAAACAAGAGCTCACACAGAAATGTCAACAAAAAAACAATAAAAAAACTTGAGAACAAAAGCTTTGTTCTTCATTAGTCTCTCGTTTTGACTCTGTTCTTATAGTTCATTCTTTACATTTTTATATTTGTTTCTTCGTCTTTTGACATAAAACGTTTTTGTGTTTTTTCATTTTACTTTTCCTTCGTGTGTATGCGTCTATAAATGCTCTGGCTGTACGTATATCCGTGTTTACAAAACGAAATCGGAAGTGTCCGCCTGCTGTGTATCTGTGTGTGTGTAAAGCAATTTCTTTTCTATCTTCTTCGTATTGTTCGCTATGCCCGCTGCATATGCCGTATTGTTGTTCTCCTTCAGTGATGCCAGACCTTGTATCGGTTTTGTTCATCATTTTCGTTCCGTTAAGTTCCGGCCGGTTTTCGTCCTAGTGGCTAGTTTTTGTAGTAGACCTCACATTGTGTGTGTGTGTGTGCCGTAGTCTTTCAGGTTAGCATCGATATTAACATCGTTGAAATATCCTGGTCACGGCACCAAATGAGGTATGCTGCATAACGGTCGTTATTGTTATTACGGGTGTGCTTCTCTTAAATTCTAAAAAATGAAGTTATTGGCAAGTGCCGCCACACACATAGTGTTGTATTAAAATAGTTTGATAATCACAATCCAGACAACAATTTTAACGATTAATTTCATAAACGTACACTTAGGATAACTATGCTTTCGTAGTGTAGGGTTCGTATATGTTTTATTTTCACTTTTTCTCATAACCAGTAATAAATCTTATATTCATCATTTCTTATTAATATTATAAACACACCCCTTTATATGGTAGCTATGATTATTTTTAAAAAATCACAAACGTATAACCCCCACAATCTAAAACGCTCTATACTAGCGGATATTTCTTTTAAAATAACAATCGCAGACATAACTCCTTAAATTCAAATTCAAAAACGCTGGTTCAATATTTTAACGGCATAATAGATCGGGGTATATAAATAAGACCGAGTATAGTTTTTCAAGGTCATTCTCATCTGAAGATCTGAACTCATTAACGGTATCTTTCTACCCGATATTGTAACATCCCCTATTTTGTTCTTAGTGTTAATAACCTACATTGGCAGACGGAACCTGTGTAAATCATTTTCTTTGACAATATCGATATACTTTTTGCCAAATATTATTGTTGTTTTTAATGTGTGCGAATCAATCTTCTTTTTCCTAGGTTTCCGGCCGGAAGTTAACGGAACGAAAATGATGAACAAAACCGATACATGGTCTGGCATCACTCAAGGAGAACAACAATACGGGAGGTGCAGCGGGCATAGCGAACAACACGAGGAAAATAGAAAAGAAATAGGTTTAAACAATTGAGAAATTGGATAAAACGGTTATTCAATGCATAAGTTACTTCTCTCGTCTTTGTTCGGCACTGCTCCCTAAAGAGTCCGAATTTCCAAAGACAACATGCGTGTCACTAACTAAGGGATCAATTTACCTTAAACTTACAATTGCAAATTGAACCCCCAACTAAAGAACTATTGGGGAGGAGGCGTCGAAAAAGAAAATAAACGTGTTTTCTAGACATCAAAAAGAGTGATCACTTTCAGCCCTCTAGCTGCATTGGTGCAGCCCGTTCGAGTGACACATGCATAGCCATCAATTCAGACACACTTAAACTAAAGGAACCTATATTGACGGTTTGTGTGACTGTTTTGTTTAATTGTTTCTAATATGGAGATTGCTGTGGCTTTCTGATATGAATTATAAGCAGATTGATTTCTGGGAAATTATTTCAATATCTGAATAAGTGCTAGCATTGATCCTCGTGACTGATTAATGTCAATCCATCCTATTCTGAAGGTCTACTCGAGGTAACGGAACTGGCGTGAGTCAAGAAGCGTTTTAGAATCATTTAATTCATCATAATAGAACATGATTTATTCATTTCTGCTTGTGTCTTACATTTAAAGTTGAACTATACGTCCATGGTCTAGTGTGATGCTTTGCTAAAGATGGTCGACCAACGCTGAAAATGCTGTAATTCCCTGAGTGTGCTAAACTGGGATTGAATTAATGTTATTGTGTTGTTCTTATGTGTGTTCCTTTCTGCATTCAGTTCGTTCTTATTTCTCTTAGATGTTGTATGCGGTTTAACAGTTCAACATATTATTTTAAATATATACCTTTATATATTAAGAAAACGTAGATGTAATATATACACGTGGGCGTACTCTGCAACCTTTCAAGAAGGTGGAGGCAAGCGGATATATTCGGAATATAGTTTAGCGCAAAGATTAGTACCATCGTTGTATATGGGTACATTAATTTGGGGTTACATAAAACAACATTGTATATCACCATTATACGTTATGTACTACATGGTTCCAACTTTAAAACCCATTCATCCTAAGTGAGAAGGTCTCATCCGGGTGAGGGGCAATTCACAGAGTAGAAAAACAAGAAAATATCTCTTCGAAGTGAGACAGACTTTATAATCTCGGCTCACTTGGATTCTTTAATAACAATACTGTTCTCTTATCTTTCCCTAAGGATGAAAGTGTTACACGATAATAACGATGGTATTGTACTCTTTTAAAGAATAGAAAGATGCGTTGATTGTGTAATGAGAATATGGTCGCCAGTTTGTCTGAACGTTCGGCGTGATTGGAGATTTAAAAAACAACAATGCTGCTGAATCAATAACTTCCACTACCTTCATTTAATAAACATTAATACTTCAAAGCTCCGTTAAGCTTTTGAAAATGTTATAATATAAAAGAGATGGTAAAACGTTTAATTAAAACGTAAAATGTGGTTATGAGATTCTGCAATTCATGAATTAAAACATAAATGCAATGAATTATGTATTCCCTTTCTAAGTTGTAGAGTTTCAATGATCAACGTATATTCTAGAAAAGGTTTTTTATTTAATCATTATGCCGATATTATAAAAGATAGTATGAGTATTGCAAGTGGTATCACAATCACCATCAGGTAATATTGGGGTAGATATTAAAGGATTTCACATTTTCAAAGTATGTATATGGATCTTAACATAATCTAACATGGTGCGTATACGCTCAATATTTGGCCCAGTATATCATGAAATAGATTGTATTCATGATGTTCCCTACCAATACATGCATACATACAGACATACACACAATTATACAAGCACCCCATCTGAGTGGAGATCCAATAGGTTGTCCGAAGCTTTGTTTATGAAATCGATAAATGTGATTGCATGACTCTTTCTGCGATGTTTAGATTCAAGTGCATTTGGTAAACCGCAAAATGAACACTACTTACGATACATAGATGACGCCCTTTTAATAGACACCAATATATAAACATAACTTCCCTAACAGAAACGCTCAATTTAGCTGAACCCACCATAGATTTAACACGTGGTATATAAACTAACAATACCCTACCCTACCTCGACATTTTACTTCGTAGAACTGACCCCAACCTACAGTTAAGAGTATATCGTAAGTCCCGCAACAAGAATGACCCGATACATCTTTATTCAGATCACAACAACAGAATAAAGTCGGGTATCATCATCGGTTTCTACCCGAGTGCCCTCAGGATATGCAGCCCTCAATATGTAACGATCGAAGGAAATTATATTGAACACACCTGTAAGGGCCTCAAATAACCCACCCTTTCATACACAATGCAAAAAAAGAAAGGTATACACAATACATAGCACGTGAAAAAATGACAAAAACAATAACACACCTAATAGGTACACCGCATTACCAACTCATTCACAAACCACGATACTCGACAACAACATAAGAAACCCAGACGTACACATCACTACAAGCACATCTAAGCTTACCAAACTACGGAACGAAAATAACTCTGAGACATTTATATATGAAATCCCCTGTCAGGATTGCCCTAAAGTATACATTGGAGAAACCTCAAACACACTCAAAAAGACAGTTATGAACACCGCATAGCACTCAAAATAAATGACCACACAATCTCATTGAAATCCATTGATAACCTTTGGAGATATCTTGCGGACAGATCAGAACGTTTGGCGATATTATGTGGTGTTGACATATAACTACTATGTAAGGGAGATAGAGGTGCACGGATCCGCTCCAAAATATAATCAGTTCGTCCGTAGCCAAATGCCCACTCTTCCCTAAAATGTCATAGAAATTCATTCAGAACTGTTGGAGATATCGTGTGGAGAGAAATCGAATGTTGGCGTTAGTATGTGGTTTGGACATAGGAGAGGTAATTGTGTATAGATCTGCCCCAACAATTGATCAGTTTTACCGTCGTATATTGCCCACCCTTCCACAAAATTACATTGGAATTCATTAACAACTTTTGGAGATACCGTCTAGACAGCCATGAGAGTATACATGAATGTAATTGAAAACACAAAAGAAAACAATTTCTCAATCCAAAAATAATTCCTGGATGATTCCATGATTCCCGCCCAGAAATCGATTAGGTAATTTCGGAGATATCGTTCGGACAGACGGACAGACGAACAGACGGAAAACGCGACCAAATACATCTACCACATCGACTTCGTTGACAGAGGTAAATAAACAGTTACAGTAGACAGACAGACAAGCATGCAAACTGAAATAGACATGAAGATATGCGTGGGCTAACTCAGATGCCATTTATTCCAGGAGACAAAATATCGCAACACGATATAATGTCTTACATTGATTACTTTGGATCTTCTAATATTGCAGCTTTTTGTAATGAATTCAGTATATTACGTTATTGTCAAAATGATTGCTCACACTTTGACATGATCAACAAATAATTATTGCTCAGATTTAATATCATTTTAATGATTTCAGTCCCTAATATTTAGTATCAAATGCAGATGCTAATATACTGAGAATCACGGAATACTACTTACATGCGTGATACATGTAACGTATGTATTGTAATAAGGGAAATGTAAATATGTATTATGTATACGTTTTAAGCAGCATGTTAACGGTTAATACATTAACTTAATACGACCATGTCTTTTTCTAACTGTATTACGAGGCTAGGCCGTATGACAGAGCAATTGAACATACCTACTGGTATGTGTATGCAGTTTGTTCGGACTCATTTCTTCGTCTGTTGATGTTTCCTTTTTCGTTTTGTTTTTTTTCTGTTGATGATGTGTATGAGATGGCGATGCATGTGCTCTCTTGGAACAAGATTCAACGACATTACAGAACACAAGAGAAACCAAAGGAAGGCCGAAACGTTGCGGAAAAAAACAAACGACCAAATCGAGGTAATGGCTCTGATCCAACCACATACAATGATCAAACCGACTCATCTAATACAATTCAGACAATACCCATTGATGTCTGATCTAAATATGCATTGAAGTAAATATAGATCTAATTAACGAAGGCTTACATATGCATTGACAAGTTTCCCATGAATTAAGATAATCCTACTCTGAATAATAACATAAATGTAACATGTGTGTGAATGAGTGGCACGTACTTGTTACCCTTTATAAGAAAAGATACGACTGCATTTCATATGCATTTTGAAGCTTTTTCATTATTCATTTGCGTCTAGTTTACATAACACATCATGTGGTTTCTTTTTCAAGCTTTTCCGTCCATCTTCAAAGTATGTATATTATCGTTATACGTCTAATTATGTTTTTAAAAAAATTAAATTTGACTAGTTGTTGCCTTCATCTTAATGTTAGTTGTTTTTATACAACTTATTAATTCTGACCACTGTGTTTATGGCAACGAATAACAGCGCAATCGGAAAATAAAGAATAAGCCTTCGGTGAGAATCGAACTCACACCCTCATTACCAGAGGGAGACTAGTTTATGCCTAGCTGATTTTAGCAATCGGCCACGAAGACTTCATAGAAGCTGATTTACCCGTATAAACTCTCTCCCTACAACCGACTCTCAGCGCCATAGTTATGTTGCTTTACATATGGGACCCAGTAGACCATTTTTATAAAGTAGTCTTTATTATTATTGGATGAAGTATTGTAACACGTTGTATAAAAACAACTAAAATTAGGACGAAGGTAAAAACTAGTCAAATTTAATAAAAAGTGGTGTGTTACAATACTTCATCCAATAATAATAAAGATTGGTTTACTTATGTGTTTTGGTGTCAGTTATACATGTATTTATAAATATGAGATTACATTCTGAGTTTAAATTCAGTTTCTAATCATTCATTCCGAATGTGTGTTTCGCTATTGGGTACTTTTCAATATCTCTTATTGCAGAGCAAAACGAGACGTCCGTGTGTCTCAATAAGGTCAAGCCCTTCAATCAATACAGAACTAATGTAACCAGAGCAATGTAATTTTCCCAGTCCATGTAATAAAATTACCACTCATCATGATGGCTACTATGAGGACATATTCAGGAAAGACATGTTGGTCTATACAGAAGTCCATCTCTAATTAATCACTTCCACCTGCGCATTCCGATTCATTGAGTTGTCAAGACATCACAGCATTCTTCCAAATACAACAATACACGAATCGCTGTTGAATTACGCTCGACAATAATATGTATACATTTAAACATTGCACCTTTTGAAATCAAACCAATGACATTTACAAGAAATTAGTCAAACAATATGGCAACACATAATGTTGACATGAATTTAAAACCCATCTTACATTAATAGAGATAGAAGACAATAGAGCTGCGAAATGAACCGTTTTACGTATGGTATTTATTCCTTGGTTACAAACGGTTAATTTATTATTAATTTTAACTAATTTGTACTCGTATTCAAATAGTTCTCCAGACGATTGATCTCCTTCTTGTTGTTTGTGTTGTAAACGCGACGTCTCGGCCTATCCATTTTCGGCTTTCTTCAGGTGTAACATCCGAGTGTGATGGGGTAAACATAAGTCTGGTTTTTAAAGGGGGTAACACTTATAACGTAGGGCCCAGGTGTTCCTGTGTATTTGTCTTGTCGGGTTTACGTCTGTTGAGAAGTGGAAGATACAGCGGGTTGAACCCCGCACTTGTCTGGCTAATGCATTTAGTCGACAATTTTGATATGAGCTGCTTTGATTTTTCTCTGCTTCAAACATCTTTCTCTGTCGATAATCTGGACTTCCTCCCATAGAAGAAGATGGTCGCCATTCTCTCTCTCAAGACGTAGTCGGGCATAGCTGATCTTTCTATCTCACCCTAGATTATGACTTTTTTGTGTTCATCAAGAGTGACCTTAAGGCGTCGGTCCGTTTCTCCGGTATAGATTATACCACATTTACAGGGGATGGCGTAAACACAGTTGTTCACCAGTTCGAGGTCACGAATAGGGCCCATCTTACTTAGCAGACCTCGGAGTGTGGGTATACGTTTGAAAATGACCTTGGTGTCCTAGTATTTACACACTGTTTGAATACATTCCCCAATCCCTTTTGTGTAGGGTAAGATAATTATGAGAGGAGGGGGCCTAGAAGATAGAACTTTAGCAGTGGTGATAATCTCGGTTGTTGTATCTTTATTGTTTTATTTTTATCAGCGTTTAGGTTGTAGTATTATTGTTTTATTTTATCAGCGTTTCGGTTAGGAAAACCTGGTCAGTATTGCTATCACATTCCTTTGACTATGTAATGAGATGTTCCCATTTTTTTTACCCCTAATCTAATGATAAGCATGTTACGTTTCACAAACCAATAGTAACCTAACATGTCTTGGTAAGAAATACATGAATATGGTTTAGTTACGCCTTTGTTTGGAAACGAATGTTCATGTTCTAGCATATTTTGTCTAAAATAAATACGTATCGAAAGCTACCAAAGCAACTTGCAATTACATTAAAATCATTTTATCAAGCATATAACACATGACCGTATTACTACGATGAATCCGTGTGTTGAACTCGGTTATTCCAGTGCATGTGAAGAGTTCACTTTGAGTGTTCCTTCTTAGGGATTTTACACACTAAGCAACGAGAGCTAATATTAACGATGTTCGCTGTACCAGTTCCGTTAAAAAAGTTCTTGTCGTCCCGACTATATTAAAAGCTTCGAATCTAATTGAAAGCAGCAGCAATAGTCATTAAACCATAACCGATAATCAGCGAGATCGACAGGGTTTTTAATGATGTGATTTATTCCTTGATATATATACACATACAATATTTATTTTTCGACGGATTTGCACAGAAATAGCACTAGTTTTCTATTATCGGCAGTCAAAAGATTGATATCTAATGAAATGAATAGAAATCTTAATCTCAAAACCAGTAAGGATGATATCTGATCACTGACCTTTCATTTTGGAATGTTAAAGTGATCTTCAGAATTAAGCTAGAAGGAAAGTGCAGCAAATTAAATGTTTAAAGTCGATTTTGATTCTGCCTCTTGTTGACAAATCTGACCATATACCTTGGCGTGATAGGTCACGAAATGCAATCGTTTTCTCTGATCTAATTTGATTATGTAGTTTAAAATTGGAAATACTGTGAGAAATAATTCAAACTCGACACCCCTATTACGTGATTTCACTGTCAAATAAAGGTGCTATGGTTGCAGTTATAATTACCTTCATCATCCTTTTCCATTAAAAGGTCACCGTTTTCTGGGTGTGGATCTCATTAAACGTGGATTGATTAGAAATCGTAATCTTTTCATGTTTTAATGAGAAATGGTGTGGATCGACTGGGATTAACAAAGGTTTTCGTTCATGTTAGTTATTAGGAATACTTTATATTGTCCAAGTCAAAAGGTGTTTACTTGGGATGTGCGTTTAGCTGCTGTGTTAAACCATAATGATATGAGTTTAGTTATTTAGACTGGAGATAGTACGTTCAGTCTCTGTTGTATCCTTGTGATAGAGTCACGTAATATAATTACTCAGTGAAGATAGAACTCACTAGACATGGCATGCGTGACAAGTCCGTCCTTGTGTATTCATAATGTATAGTGACGGTGTACAAAATACAGCATGATACCGATTTATAATAACATCGATCTCAAATCATGTGTATACAAACTCTTTAAGAAGAGTGAACCGTTGGTCTAATTCCCAAGTGACCTCTCTTCGTCAGCTACTAGAATGTTGACATGTTTCTTTCAAGGGTTGATATATTCGATATTCAACGTATTTAGCAACCAAAATAAATTACAAGGAGTTTGTATGTCAATGATTCCTTCTTGGACGAAATTTAGTTCCTGGACATACATATTTGAATTAAAAGTAAGCATTGACATATGACGTACTTATATTCTAATAGTGTGTATAGCAGTAATAATAATTGAAACTTTAAATCAAGTTTTGGTTTTAGTTATTAGTTATGATTGTTAT
>VCCN01003404.1:7279822-7297730 GCA_006491835.1 Architeuthis dux
TAGCTTTAATGACATAGCCGTACTACATCAATACCTGCATCAATCAACACCATACTATTCAAGGTATTCATCGATAACACAAGACACTGCCTAATACATATTTTGAATCTGGCATTTTAAAAATGTATAATAGTTTTCATTGACGAGTTTTTATTCATTCTTTCTTGTAACTTGACTTTGTGCAGAAGTATTTACTGGGGTATGTTTATATCACCCCTTACCTCTCATTCTCTTTATTATGACACAGACAGGGTGACAGCTCGCAAATTATAAATTTAAAACAGCATTATATATAGCAGGAAGGGAAAAGACCAATTGAAATGGGCAATGGGTGTACTTTAGCAAAATTGATAATGACGGTAGACAGTGTTAGCACCTGATTAGTCGACGGTATACATATATTCTGGTAAGTAATTTAATAAATTACGATAACATGTTTACATTTCTGCAAAACTGTTTTCATCTTGTGTTACTTATTCTAATGGCAGTCTAAGCTTCGCAGCCGATCTAAATATGTATATATGCACACATATATGCCGTCGTATTGATATCATTCTCTTTAGTTTCTGAATTTATAGATTTAACCTTAAAGCAATGGGTAACGTTGTAATTGGATTGCAGACGTCTGTCTTTTCCTTTTTATTTGAACACAACTGATTTCAGGCTGATTTTTCTGTATGAAATGGGAAATGAGACCAGAGAGAAAGTAAGAGAAACGTGTATTGTTATGCAAACTGATTTTTACAACCGAAGTAAAAGCTTCCTTTTCGACAATGTATCAGATTTATTTTATTCATTTTAATATCCACAACGGCACTAGTCACATTAATATGCATACATATAAATAAAGATGCACGCAACTGATGAATCGAATACCGTTTAGTCTAAGTTTTCTTTTATTCTGTTGTTCACGGCTTTGTGTTCTCGCCGTAATTACGTATCAAGTACATTAAATATCATAGCAATGTTCAACTGGTCACATATCCAGTTCGTCCCCATGGAGAAAGGAGGGTGTTTAACTAACCGAGTGTGTATACATACATAGAAAGGCTAAGGGAACATAATGCTTTCTTCGCTACGCCTACGCACACGTTCTGACACGGACCGGAGGCCCGTGTTCCTGACCAGTACTGCCGGCCGCTAATTATCTGTCTCATCTTTCAAGAGGGTAGTTATATGCATATGTGTCGATTACATATCTATAGTGTCCCTCTTCGTCTCTCGTCATTCTTTCTGTATTCCCTTATTTCCTTCTTACTACATCCTTCCGTTAATGTTACTTATATTTTCAATAGCATCTGGCTTTGATCAGCCATATTGCCTCAAAATGTCAATGTGCTTCAGACTGTCACCCACGTACCATAATCTACTAACCCGTGTCTCCGACTCGACATCGGGTCTCTTCGCGTATGATCAGCCATAATACGTCAAAACCCTTAATGTGTTTTCGAATCGTCACTCACAAGATCATAATCTAACTCGCGGCTACTAATGACTAGAAATGGCGTCAAACTGGTATCCTAACCTATATCTCGCTGCTCAGTCATTTAACATATGCCACGGAGAAGCGCCCTAGAGCCTGGGAAACAAAACCTGTCATTTTATTTGTTTGGCCGTGGGAAACTTATCAAGCGTTTTCATTTTCTATGAACTATCGACGAATAAACGTTAATTTCTAATTTCCTTTCTCTACTAGAGCAATTGAATGAACCTAATTAAGTCACCTGTACCCGTTTCCTAATATTACATGTCTCCTTAAAATATCTTTCGAAATGCTTTTGAATTGGTTCTGTTTAACACTGAATGACATCTCTTAGAATGCAGATTAAACTTATTTTCTCGTGTTGAATTTTAATCTCGTTCATGTGTTCGGCTTCTGGGAGAAGAAAGATGGAAACTACAAAAGAATGAAAACAGATAGCGGAAAGGTTAAGCAAAGAACATTAATAGAAAAAACAATAATCAATTATTAAGTTCATCTACGCTTCTCTTTCTGATTTAGCCTACGGTATGTTGTCTTTTGCGAGCGTGTGCATTTGATTGGCTTCCAATAAAACAATCGACATTGCGTTTACTCAGTCGATCAATCAGTGTGAGTCTATATTTGTCTCTGGCGCCATCAGATTGCAGATGTCATCCCTTCGGACGTAATCAACCAATTATTGCTCCGATGCTTACATTATAAGTAACAAATAACATCCATATATGCAATAGCATATGTGCTTCTTAATTAGTTCTAAAATAGTGAGTGTATACAAGTTTGAACCTTTGAACCTCCACACTGTATTTGATCATGAATCCTGAATCCAGAATATAATACACAGTTCAAATAGAGAAAAAAAGCACGAATCTTCTCCATTTCCTTATCGTCGGTTTGTGGACACCTTTGCAATCTGGATTCAATGCCTCGAGCAAGTGTGCTATTGAATACTGCCAGAAGCAAATGACAAGCAAAATACCATTTCATCATGCTGTGTTATCTCTTTCCGCTTTGCAAGTAATATTATCTCTATATTCAACGTACTGCTGCTTACACTCTTATACCTATCTACGAGAATTCAGTTAGCAATATGAATGCACTGGCATAACCGAGCGATTCGCCTACGGTCATCTTCTCTCGATCATATCTGAAGATACATTGATCGGCACACGAACTAATCTGATAAAGTACACAAGACACGAGTCATGAATGTGTTGTACATTTATCTATGCCAAATGTGACACACGGCCTTACGCATGTGCACTCCAGTAGAAATCCATTAGCACAAACATATATGCATACATACATAGACACATATATATATATATATATATATATATATATATATTGAAGAGAACCTTGCCAATGTGCTTAAAGCGTAAAGAATATTATGAATGCATAATACCAGCTATGACTTACATATGCGAAATATGTTAATTAACAAAATGTACTGAGAACCAGCTTAGAATCGCACATAGAGCCATGGATATACTAATTCTAGTGATAACTCTAAGAGATAGAATAAAGATCAACATGGATCAGAGGGAGGACTAGGGTGAAGGATATTATACGAACAATCTAACAACAAAATTGGTGATGGGTTGGACACTTAGCAGTTAGGGATGATAACCGATGGAGAAACAAACTAACCGATTGGTGCCCATGGGACATTAAACTCAGTAGGATAAGACTAGACACATGGTGGAGGGGTCGGATAGAGAGGTTTGCCGGTAAGACATGGCAGAGGCACGGTCTTCATGGAATGAGATGCGAAAAGCCGTTGTCCAGCAGTATACTTATAATGGCTGATGATAATGATATATACAATTTATATCGAGTCTTTTGTATGTCGCTTAAATACTATTAGTAGAAACACTGAAGTTTCTTTCACCAGATTCATCAGATGATACATGCAGTAAAACCGGCCGTTGTTCAATCACACAAATAACCTCTCCCCAAGCTGACTCTGATGTATATCTCAAGCAACAGTGGATCTCTTCACCTATTTAATAGAATTTAAGGAAATACACCAAATATTCCGTATACAAAAAGCAAATTATATAGGTCGCATTACTGTAGATTATTTCAGTCAAGAATTCAATACTGCCTGAAGCATATAATTGAGAATGGCCCTGGTCAACATTCTTATTCATTTTATCTTGAAATCAATGTACCTTTTCTTGAATGATACTAACTAATTCTACATTGAAAATAATGAAATCCAGTAAATTACGCATTGCTT
The DNA here is from genome assembly GCA_006491835.1 of Architeuthis dux. Taxonomy (NCBI): domain Eukaryota; kingdom Metazoa; phylum Mollusca; class Cephalopoda; order Oegopsida; family Architeuthidae; genus Architeuthis; species Architeuthis dux. The sequence continues at coordinate 7,283,545 of VCCN01003404.1, forward strand.
GTTCGGTGGATTATAACACGATATTAGAACTTTAAATAATGAGAATAAAGTTCTATTAAAGAAATTATGTTCCTTATAAGTAACCCAAAATTGAGCTTTGACCAAGTTAAATGCTATAATGATGAATTGTAATATTATGTTTATTTCAGTAATAGATTTGCTTAAATGAACGAAACATAATATTGACCATAAGCTGATTTTTATCATTATCTTGATTTTTATTGATTTATATTTAACGGGTGTTTACTTACGTAGTAGAACAGTAACTAGCATCAAAATGAATTACATACTAGTTAAAAGTTGATAATTTGACCAAGTGCTATGTTGGTGTCGATAACGTATAGCGGTGGTCAAAAATGGTGTCCGGCCTAGGAAAATTGACGCTTCAAATAAACGGCTAACGCCCCAATCTCCTGGCCTGAACATCACCTATATATCCAATATATATGTATGCACATACATACAGCAGTGGCCAAAGGTGATGCCCAGCCTAGGAAACTGGCGCTTTAGCCATGTATTCTTTATTTACTCTAGGCCGTCCTTTACTTTTGACCACCACTGTATCTAGCTCCTTTTTCTTAATAATTTTATCTTACACTCAATGTATATTTTCTATTCCGATTGGAAGGTATAATTATATCCTGAATTTACCTGATGCTTAATAAGAAAGGACAATACGTCCGTATTTACTCTCCAATCGCTGGTGTACAAATCTCCCTCGAACTTAAATGTCCACTTCCCCATCCCGAAGAATAGTAATACATGCACATAACAATGACAATAACCTTTTCCTTTTTTTGTTACATTTATTAGATTACTTGGAAGCTCTTAAGTTTATAAAGCCTGAACCATAACTAGTGTGTTTCTATTCTGATTGTCTTCTATCCCAGAGTTGGCGCGTTTTTTCCTTGGCAAGATGGCAAGATATTTTCTGGATATAACGATACAAAGAGCCATTCTAAACCATTTTACAATTTCGCAAACCCACAATGAATGGCTTCTGCAACTGTCATTACTATGCTGAGACATCCACCTACAAACTTGAGTTGAGTTCAGCATATGTACGCATTTATACACGCATGGAAGGGTGTATACACATGCTGCAATATAAGTACGGTTACGAGTGACTTAATTAGGTTGATTACCGTCTCTAATAGGGAAAGAACATTAGTAATTAGCTTGTATTCGTCGATAGTTCATTTTAGCTTGTAATAAGAAAATCAAATGTCTTCATAAAGTTTCCTCGCGGTAAAGAAACATAGATTCTGTTTCCCAGGCATGGGGCTTGTTCGTGTCATAGCTCAAATGACCGGTTCACATTGGTAGGGATTTTAGGAAAGGATTGCTGTGGGGCTGGCGCCATGTTCTGTTCAGTATATTAGTCCGGTTATCTTCCTAGGGATGTTTATGGTAGGATCAGTGATCAAAGGATGATGGTGTGGGCAGATCAGTACAATTAACGGAAATGAAGCCGATAGGACCGCATGTAGGTTTGGCGACGCAAGTCAGGATTTTGATGTTAGTGAGAAAGTAAAGTTAACGGAAGTGAAAAAAGAAAGAAAGGAATAAAGAACGAATGGAGAGACGAAAAGCGGCAAAGACTGATACACGGCAGATATAAATAATCGATCTTGATACATGAAACATTCAGAGAGAATTAGCGGCGGCCCACGGGTGAGGAGCAGGGGTCTCCGGCACGCGCTTGTGTGCCTAATTCGGCATAGCTGAATAGACTTAAAGTTTCTCCCTCCCCGTACACAATTCTTCATGAATAACAGCTTAGACTGTTTAAATGGTCTTCGTTCTATCCTTCTTGTACATCCGTGCATCTGGTAAATATATGTATGCATGTTGACAACAAGACAATATGCTACAATATGTGTGTTCCATTACAAAATAGACAGACATGAAATGCGCAGCGATATTCTTATTCGTAAATTTCTCATCGTCTTCCTTAACAGAACCAATTATATTGTTCAGCTAATCTCGTCGATAAAATAAGTTATAACATCGGCTAATATGTCACGTCCGAGGACCTTAACGCTTGGTTACTCGATTATATTTTAGTGAAATCTGCAGATATCAAGTTTTACAATCTCTCATAATAGGCGGAAAGATACAGGGTTCACCAGACCTAAATCCCACACGCGCAGACGTGTTATTGATGAAAATAGGGATATTGGACAATGAGAGATGATACATATCTTGTCTAAAGTAAAGAGTAAATAGTGCATCTATGTTGGCTATGCTTAGGTTCCACATATCCCATTACTACTTACTCGGTCCGTTTGCGGAATGTGAAATGGACGTAGAGGCGACAAACACCCGAAGTGTCGTCACTCATTTCACCCTGTCATATTCTGTCGGTATATACACAAAGTAACGATAAAACTTGCCTATACAATTTCTAAAAGTAACAAACACTTGAGTCCTTTCCCAATTAGGCGATACACGCATTATTTATAAAAGAACACATTCTATACAGAATACATTAGCAAATGGATTTTGTTTCTGCAGTTAAATAATAAGATTCCAGGAATATGACAACGCTCTATCTATGGCGACTTTTCAACTATTTAAATGATAATCATTGGGGAGGTCAATTTAACATCTTAACATTTTAAATAACACTGTATAATGTGTATACTTTGAACTACTTTAAAGTAAGGACAATATGTTGTAACCGGTTTCATTCAAACTTGCTTTACAGAAACTACAACCGATGCTGGGATTCCGTTTTGGTTTGAATGTTACTGCTGAACATCTTCTATTGAAGCTGGTCAAATGATAAAGTGGGTCGGTTGTGGGGAATCGTCAGTGGTACAAAACAACCATCTAACAGAGAAGTCTAGAGGTTGATTTGTCATAATTGGGCTGAAATCTCATCTTGACTTAACTCTCCATTCCTACCGCTTTTTTCGCACAGACATTTCACTTCCACATACAATTAAGTATATCTCGGTTTCCGACTAGTTTGATATGAACTTGATTACTCTTGGTTATTAACCTTTTAGTGTTCGGGATTTGATTCAAGATATTTAACAAAAGGATTTGAATCAGATTTGCTTTTAGGTGCATGAATCCCCGACTAAAACCAGAATAATTACTTTGTGTGTGTTTGTTCAACCATTTCTCATACACACTTTCATCCTCCTCCTCCTCCTCCTCCTCCTTCTTCTTCTTCTTCTTCTTCTTCTTCTTCTTCTTCTTCTATTATTATTGTGTTCACTAGTATATGGTAACCAGCTGTAAAGACCAAGTTACGCCACTTCTTCTGAAATCTCCAGCACTACCTTCATTATCCTTGCCGAAGTCAACGATTCCGCTGTCTGCATCAGTATTTCGTGGGTTTTAAATAGTCCAATATCCGTGTGATTCAAGTTGTTCCACAGATTATGGGCTCTAAGGTAATGTTCATATTGCACAAAATTCGCTTCATATTGGACTATTATTTCATTCACTTTAATGTTCAAACGTCCATTGTGCCTGCTATATCCATTATCTGACACATTCTACTTTATTTGCAATATCTATGAATGATTCTTTTTTGTGCTGGGGAATCGTTCTATATTTCAAAGTCATGAGTGTTTTAGATGCCATACACAACGACAGCTGTTGTTTCGTGTACATATTCTTAGTTTATACGATCGAAAATTGTTTTGAAAGATTCCCATTAAATCACCCTCTCTACCTAGTCATAGCGTTTTAGCTTTTAATCTGTCTCCAGCACGGCCTAACCCAGACTTTATTGCCATTGCATTTGCTGGTTTGCAATTACACTGTATCCTCTTATCTTTTGGTTCATTATTTTACTGAATGTTTCTTTTTTGTTGTTGTTTTGAATGTGTGTAAATCGCTCTCCAGATATGAGGAACTTGATGTATCTGTCACATATACAAGTATGCGCGCGCGTGTGTGTGTGCGTTCATGTGTGTGTGTGTGTGTGCGCGCGCCCGCATGTGCTGCACAAATATATGTATAATTTAAATCCCATATACCATTTCAAGTACGTGCATATTCATTTAATTCCACCGTCTCCCCAATGTGCTTCAGTGAAATAGGGTTTCCGAGAAAAAGAAAGAAATATATATATATATATATACACGTCATCATTGCAAGAACAACATTCCAATACACGGTTAAAGAAGGGACATGTTTCTAATATTACTGGAAAACAAGGAAGCATAAATAAGTTCTAACATAGGTATTGTACAAATAAAATGAATATCCCATTTTTTATGAAGTTGTGCCTTATCGTCTTTGTGCAGAATGCTTCAGGGTTTTATTTAGACAAACAGACACTGATATCGACACTTATTCACGTCAATCGGACAAGCGAACATAGGCTTCTGATAAAATATATTGAGCTCTAAATCCTTCTACAAGATAATGCTCCATGGTTTCTATTCAATAGGCACGGGAAATTTACTATTTTCCACCAAGTTATCCACACGGCTGAATGTTATCAGATACTCAGAACACCATTTTCGTAATACATATTCATGAAGAGACAATTATCTAAATACTGTCTGAATCTTTTGTAAATCGTTTAAAGAGTTAACACATATCAGTTCCTTTCTAAACGCTTGCAGTCGTATGTTGCTCAGATTTGCAGACCTACAAAATGTACATATGAGTAATGGCTGTTTTATATTTAGATGCAGGCTATGCTAACAGTTTATAGAGATCTTCTTTGTTATGTGTGCAGCCAAAGTTTAGACATTTTATTAATTTTTGGATTATTTGATCGTTGATCTTTTTCAAACATGTCCTTTATGTAATTACAATATTCAAATCTGTCTAAACGATGCATCTTGTATAGCGATATCATGCATGGGCGATATCTACGTAAAGTAAATAATTTAATATTTCGATGAAAGCCGCGATACCATGCCGCTTTATATACGTTTTAATTTAACATATTTGGTGGTTTATCAAGAGAAATAAGTTAACTCTGTATACATTATTCACCAATTCTTTATCTGTGTCGGTGTGCATTTATATATCAGTATATTCATATTATAGATCTTGGGAAATCGTTTTGCTCCCACCAAATTGGAATAAAAGTTATCACTGCTAATTTATTCAAACCCATAGGTTTTTAAAATATACATAAAACCTTGATTGGAAATACTGATAGTTTCGTAGTACACATGAACTAGCCTTATAATGTATACTTACATCTTCCTGCACGGGAGATAGGTACATGTATATAGTCATGCATCTATGGTGAATGATCACATTCGCAATACACTAGACTGCTAGATACAATAAGTCACACTCTACTTTCCTGGCAAAGGAACTACAGCAACTGTAACTCTATCCATGGTAGTTCCATATTAGACGAGTGGTTTGCTCAAGAAGTAATCGTGAAACCTGTTACAGGATGCTCTCTTGAAGGTAATGAGACACAGGCAAGAGAGAAACAGATACATCGAGTTGACGTACATATACTTTCTAGAGAAAAAGCCATTGCTAACTAATCTCCAATATTAGCTGACGGATTACTAAGGATTCTCTTAACACTCGATACGCCAGGAAGAATTCCCTGCGGCTTTCCAACCCAAGAACGTTAATACATTTTGTTTGTTTTGTCATATGATAAGAATAAGTGAATAAACATCAATTTGAAACTTCATGCAAGAAGTAAAGTTGACCTAATGTATGCTGCTTTCTGATTGGTTAGAAGTTTTTTTTCCCGACTCTATATAGAGATACATCAAAACTGTTACGGAGAGTATGTGAGCATTATAGCTCATGATGAATGTCATGGTCATTTCACTTGAAATCGACAATATTAATCCCCCATTTCTAGATCTAAGTTAAGAAGTATGGTGTACTTTATTTTTATAAGCAAAAATAATAATGAAATTTCTAGAATTATTAATATAAACAATATGCCAGTGCACAGCTTTAAACGAAATTGCAACAGGTATGTATTATTTCAACAGTAGACCAAGTGATTATTCTTTTCGGAAAGCTCATTCAGACAGTTCAAATTGCTCTAATTATAATGGGTGCAATAACCACTGTCATATTCCATATTGTTTCATTTCTCTGGTAAGGTCAACATATTCATCCAGCTTCTCACTTGGTTCCGATGTGTGTCCTTGTGTACGATTACTATAACCTTACCCCTATATACGATTATCTGTTTGACTTTCAAAGTCCCATCGGATCTTACTTTTTGTATTCCTATGTCTGCTTATACCATGTATCTGAGTAGAGCAATGGTTGGGAGGTTCCTCTACGCACTGCCGTTATTTAATTGCATCCATATTAATTGTTAATAATTGGAGATCAAACTAATAGTGATTATGTTGTATATCTGCCCTTGAATGTTGTATATCTGCCATTTGGCGGCGGGGTAGCTATTGTTTTTGCAACATTATGTACATAACATATATATGAAGCATAACATATATTCATTACTGCCAGCTGTAATTCTAAATCAATACGGTTGAGTGTTCTCCTTTGCTCTGCTTTTTTGATTAATCGGATTCCCGATACTAATGCGAACATGACTCCTAATTGGTCAAGGATTGGCGCGTGAATGAGCATTTAGGAATGTGGGAATTGTTCCGCTTTAATCAACACTGAAAGGGCATAACACAAGTCGCCATCGATCACTTCTGAATTGCCCCCTGGGACAGGGAAGACAAACATCGCTGAGTAACTCGTTGACCTATCAGTGTAGATCAACAGATTCCAATCAATGGACACGGAGATATCGCTATTGAAGGCCGCTGGTCACTCTAAACTTGGTTCGTATTTACAAAATGTCCAATGATTGTCTCACTAGAATTATTTAATAATAATAATATCATATACACGAGAAAAAGGAGAAAGTTCATATTGTCTTCATTGACCTTTCAATTGATGGATGTCTTTTAGCTATACATATTTGATACAAATATAATTCTAATCAAGTTACTATCTGCCCTCCAAACTAGTTTAATAGATCATCTTTTATGACGAGACAATGGAAAACCTCTAGGTATCGGAATATGATTATATCAGTAGCCATATCTCTGCCGGCAGCAATATCTCAAAAACCAATCAGGACTTGTAAATATTCTATTGACGAAATGTTAAGAATACCATGGACAGATCATGTAACACATGAAGTTTTGAGGAGGGTGAATGACTACCATGTAACTGTTGTTGAAACTAAGGAAGTGACAGTAAGAAATGGTTGGACACCTAATGAGGAACCAGGTTTGGGGAACTTAACGCTCTCGGGGTTCATATGAGTCAAAAGGAGCATCTAGAGGCAGCAAGTCAAGAGTTTGAGCTGATAGATGATGAAAAATACGAATTCGTGTGAAAAATAGAAGATCCTGCTCAAAAATAAACATGGATATTGATGGCAAGAATTAGTGGAAACCAAGCTGTTATATTACATATAAACGCCCAAGAACCGTTGGTTGGTTTCGTCAATCCTTGTTGTGGATGGGGTCCGGGCGCACGATGTGTACGGACTTCGGGAAGACAAAGGTTGGTCTCTGGAAATAATTGCCCTGAAACGTAACGAAGGATCGAGACAGAGAGGATTGTTCTGGTTAAATAATATACAGTTTATTCGTAATTCAACAGAGGTTCTTGTCACACACAGACATTCCCATTGAATCGAAAGGGAGAAAGGTCGAACGAGAGTGACCGTCGCGGCAACCGCGTCCGTATCTGGCGAATACTATCTCTTATCCTCGCTATGTCAGTCCTATGCATACTGACCTTGTTTATGCTTTAAATTCGTCTCACCGTGTTTAGTCTATATATTTTGAATTTTGGCTATTTTGAATTAAACATTTCTATTTTTAGTCGATGGTTTGAATCGCACTTCCTTTCCTCCTGAGTCACCCTATGATGTTATCCAAAGCACAGATCGTGTTTATCAAAAGTGTCCAGTCAACTGTTTTAGTTAGTTTCGATCTGTATATTCTGAACTTCCGATTTCCTCCGTTCGTTTATTTATCTATCTATATATCTGTCTATCTAACTATCTATGTTCATTTATGCACCTCTTCGCTATGGTACACAAGCTAGTCTGGCATGTAATTAGTAGTGTAGTGATTTCTCCATGTGCCCCATATTTGCTATGTACCCGCCATATATATAATTGCAAATTTCGTTAATTGATATGTTAAATATACAATTAAATTGAACACAACAATCTTGCGTGACACTCAGAAGTTTCCCTTAATGTTGGAGAGTAGAAATCTTAATTCAATTCCATTTCGATAATTTATTTTTGACAATGGGAGTTGTGAATCCAGACGAGACATAAGCAAGACATCACACGTTATAAATGTAATGGTGCATTGTTTATCAAGGTTTCAGGACGATTCCACCGCTGGATTACAACAGGTTGTGGGGCGAATGTCCATATGCCGGCATTTCGAAGCAAACAAAACATTACATAGATGAATCAGTGAGGGGAACCCCATACATAAATGGTTTCATTATTAAGTATCGGGCAATTTATGTCACCCATCCGCCGCTGGTATTGAGATGACACTTAGTGTGTGTACGGGCATCACCTACCCCCACTGAGTGAAGCAGGAGATTTACTGCCCCGCAGTTAAGTAAACAGTGTAGGAGAACGTGGGGGTTTACTAACGATTTTCCGCCGGGCACTCTCGTGCCAGAAACACTTGAAAACAACGTTTACACAAGGCGTAAAAAATACACAACTACACAAGGCGAAAAACTTGCCTTAGTTCTTGGTGAAAGAACACAACCAGAGGCCATATCGGCCCCTCCAGGGATCGAACTTGTCCCTACCTGAGTATTCGAAAACGTGAGTATTTCCTACTCCCGCCAATCTAGGCGTAAACAACATATGTTTACGTTTCACTCAGCCACCCAAGCGATTTTCCGCCGATGCTACTCGTACCGGCAACACTTGAAAACCATTAAATTTTTAAAAAATTTAAAATGTCCACACAAAAATCGTTCAAGAAACGATAAATACAAACAAAATCAACAGAAAAATATCTTTTACTCGTTAAAACGTTCCCCGCCGCAAAAGATGTGGAAAAAGCAATGCGAAAAACTGTACTTACTGTTTAAGCAAATAACTGAAAAAAAATAAATGTCTTTTGTTTCCTTCGACCCTCCCTCGTGGTCGAAGTTCGATGCCGCATTCTCGTCGTGACCGTATAATGTTGTTTTTTTATCTTTTTTTTGTTTTTTTTTTATTCTCGTCGTGATCGCATAATGTTGTTGTTTTTGTGGATTTAGGACCTTTTTCCACGTTGTGGACATTTCCCGTGGTTAAAACCCTGGTTCTCATTCGTTTCGAATATGTTATTCGAACCTGAGTCACGTGCACCAAAAACGACCAAGTAGGAGAACGTGGGGTACTAACCACTATACGATCACGGCCACCACGAGGGAAATAGAGAGGGATGGATTTAGAGAGACATCTCAGGGTGAGTTCAAAAGAGGCAGAGAGATAGTGGTCTCTGGCAGGGTCGCCATGAGGGAAAGTTTGTTGAGGGTTAGAGAGAGAGACGATCGTTTCTTTCTCCGCGGCTGTGGACTGCGATGATGATGAAGGTCTCTCTTTGTCCGATCTGCCGCTGATGTCTCTCTGTCCGGTTCTGTCGCTGATAGCCAGGTTTCGCTGTGGAGGGAAATTCATTTTTTCTTTGGGGACACCATTTAAAACACGACAAAATCTACGTATTTCCAGATTTTACGAGACTTTATTTTCGTACCACGCAGGTCAATTTCTGGTCTGCGGATTTTGGCGAGGTACGGAAACTCTGTTGTATGTCGTGGTATCTAAAAAGGGTCGGTCATTTTTTCCAGGACTGCTAAACTGCTGCTACTTTTACTGGCACCGCCGCTGCCAGGCAGGGCATATCGACCCCCACTGGCTCCGGGCCCCCAACTAATTCTACTGCTACTGATCTGGCCTTTATACACCTAGATCTTAACTCCTCCCACTTTTCAAATCCCCAACGGTTTTTCGGTAACCTGATACCCCTCTTAGTCACGCAGGCAGCTCGACACAGATTCCAAATCTGACCACGTTCCTATGGTCACTGGTAATCTGATCCTGTCTATTTCGCTACAACAGGGACACCACACATACTCATTGTACGTAAGAAGATACGTGGTGAGCAGTTTGATACACTGCAGATAGTATTCAATTCAAACCCCTTTTGCTGATAATTCTCACATCGTACCATGAGTCGGAAAATAAATCCGCATTAAATGTTATCCCTCTGTCCTCCTCGTATGTTGTCCTGTGGTTCCAAACGACGGAAGATTACAGCATTGCAAAATTACACGCGTTGAAATATATCAATGAAATACGTTTAATCGAGTGAACGAGAAATAACAAAAACTAAAGACAGAGAACGCTAGATGAATATTGAATGGAGCTTAGGCAGCACTGAGGCCGAATCAAACCGCACATATTACCACACGAAGAGAATGATGGTTAGGATGTAATGACTAGTAAATGGTGAATTGGCTGTTGTCTTGTCTAAATTGAAGATAATGTTGTATTTGGTGCCATGATGCACTAGCTATTATTATTATTATTGATAATAAAGATACGGTGATAGACGTTCATCTGGCTGTAACGACACAGTTATGTGTTTTGAGTCTCAGTAACGAAGAAGACGACTGGTGGTTCATTTTTCGTGAATGGTTGTAGATGTATTTGATCTGACTATGACGCGGCTCTATATCGCTTTTTATATACATGAAAGCATCTTAGACAATTGTCATAACTTTATTCACAACCCTCTGATATCAAAGAGAATGGTGGTCAGTTCAGAATGTTCAACCTGATTCGATAATTAGAGGAATCAGAATACAGAAATGTTAGGTTTCAGATATCTAAATATTTCGAAATGAGGGGTAGAACATGAATGGACATTGACTAATTTAGATTTCAGTGAGTGAAGTCAGAAATTGAATTGTATGTTAATGTTTTCATTCAGCGGAGGAATTGATAAATACACGACAATAAGAATTGTCAGATTCCAGTCCTAAAGGAAATATTACTTTGCGAACATTGATTCAATCTATAAACGTCAATAGATAATCAGCAATAAACAAATATATAAGTTGGTGTACAAATGCTATAATATCAATACCACTATGGCTATTAGTTTAATGTACAGTTTCTGCACACACATATGTAGATACAGACAATACACATAGTTAAGAGATGTTTGAATGCTGTTTAGCACGTCATTAATGTAATGTGTATACATTGTACTTGTTCACCACGATTATCGTTAATTCACTGTGATGCATGGACACTTGTTACGAATTAGGCGGCATGGGAGGCACATGGCACGCAAAAAGATGTCCTATTAAACTACGGTCAGTGCATAGTGTTTATGTAAGTGTATGTGTGTCTGCGTGTGTGTAGCTCCTTTCCCGGAGCTGGGGGAACAGGTCAGGATGCTTGGCCGTTCCTAAGATATCGGCTACTCGTTCTAGTCTGGGTGTCTACACTGCTAGCCATTTGAGAGACCGCATGCTGGGATTTAGACATATCTAAATAGATCTGTTTATTTCTATGGATATGCACTTGGGTGGAATCGGCACTAGGCCTTTTGGAAACACATATCAAAACCGGTAAAGGCTAATAATTAATATGATTATGTCAAAATACCTATGACTAAAAATAAATACATCTACACCTAATCTTGGCTATTTCCCTTCTTTTTTAAAAGCTTTTTCCTTAGACGATATATAGAACGGGTTCCGGACAGGATAGGTGTGCATAATTCCCCCTTTCCCATCCACCTAGAGTGCTGGGTTGAACCCGGAGCTCAATTCGAGGTTTAGCTATCAGTCCCGCCCCCCATGATAAGTAAAGACGGTTCAAGGAATGAATTGTAGTCGTCACAAGGATGGATTGCGTGCAGTGCAGTAGGTAGGTAGTTGAGCATTTTAGTATCTATTGGTACTGAGGGTCCTTAAACAAGTGCTGGGACGAATTCTTTGTTTGAGAAAGATGTCGACAATCTGTCCAAATCAGTTTATGCTCCAATGCCTCTTTAGTCCTGACACACACTCTATAATGTAAACCTGTATTGGACGCATTTGTCTCAAGGACCAGGCTTTTCAGAGCCGTTTTATGTTCCATTGTCTTATAGTTTGAATGCATGCTTAGGTCTGTGCATCTCGTGTTCCCCGTTCTGTCTTTGGGACACCGAACTGCTTTTGCTGGCCATTAAATGTGATAAAAATGCCATTTGATCCACAGTCGCTTTCTCCTCCTCAATATCAGGGTCTTCTAGAGAGAATGATACCATATCTCATCGGGTTTTCTTTTCTCTCCTGCTTCTCTTTGACGACGTGTAGAACTTCGATGGCATGTCATCAATGGCAGATCATGACCCAAAGGTTTTACTAGAGCTTTTACAAAAGCAGTACTCCGATCTGATAGAGTGGTGCAAATCATTGCCCCGCTTACTTCTTGGGAATGGTCTCAACCTCAATCCTCTTTGCAGGAGGAGTTTCTTACGAAGAAGCAATGGAATGAGTGTTTATATATAATCCTCTTCATCTTCATCCTCAGACGATAGATATGAGGGCGAGAGTACAAGTGCTGATGCTCCAACGTTTTCAAATTCCCCTTTATCTTGATACCTCTTCTTAAATATTGCGTTCCTCTCTATTCTAATACGCATTCTCTTCTCTTGAACAATGGTTACTTTAACAATGCCAATCATGCTGCAGAAATTCTCGTATTTACACTGCATACGCAAGCATTCTCGATCTTCTTCATTAATAAGTGTAATCATGGTATCACTATGCACCATGTCAAAGAGTACCTGGATGTCTGCGCTGAACATATCTCGCATCATTGTATCACTGTCAGGCTGTCTTGTCTTATTATTCAGTGATTTGTAGCGGTCGAAATGTTTCGAATGTTTCCTGCTGCGATCCCGGTCCCATACCTCTATCATCCTCTGGCATGCTTGGTCCAGACTGATGGGGATAGTTTATCCTTCATTGACCTGATAGTACTGGACTAATAGGAGGGCATCTAGACAGATTGAATGGCTTGGTGTTGCAAGGTTCCCAGTTGGCTTCCCTAGAAGCCACAGTAGAGGTAGGCGATGTATTTGAGCTATTCTACCTGAAGGGGATATATAGCCTAAGTTAGCAAATATAATGTATACTTAATATCATGAGTAGTTTTGATAAAAGTAGCCTATAACAGTTCATCGAATATCTAAATTAGTAATTAAATGAATTATGAAATAATATGTTTATACATTACCTGAATTTACTTAGATACAATTCACTGCATCTTTAAAGTTATGATCGTTTTCAATGTGTATGTCTTTTTTTTGCATCGTATATTGTTTTGATTCTTTCAATAGTTACATATATTAAATATTTATATGAATATATCACTAATTAATAAATAGTATATAAAACTGGTTTAGAATTATATAAAACTATGAACTGAAAATGCATTTCGTTTAGAACGTTGGCGCTTTAGATCGATTTGGCGGAACTGCGCGCTGGCGCATTGTGAGGAATAATAGTATGAATACTGTGTAGCATAACGGGCGATCGAACCTCTTCATCTCTTCTGGTCGCCAGGAGGGAAACAATTGTTGAGGGGGTGAGAGAGATAGTAGTTTCAGAGAAAGTCAGGGTGAGATAGAAAGAGACAGAGACGATCATTTCCTCCGCGGGCTGCTGACTGCGATGATGATGTCTCTCTGTCCGGGTCTGCTGACGGAAGCCAAATTTCTCTGTGGAGGGAAAATCATTCCGAACCAAAAACTCTCCCACGTGTGTGGAGAGAAAAGACGACACAATCCAAGAAGTTTTATTTCCGTACTACGCAGGTCAATTTATGGGCTGCTCTGCGGATTTCGTTGAGGTACATAAATTCTGTTGCATATCGTAAACAAAATATGTTTAAAAGGTCACTTTTCAAGACTGCTACTACTACGGATTCATATTTCCCACTGGTCACTGCTTCTCACGTCTGGCGGGCGGGGAAGCCGTCCCAGGCCCTCGACGCCCAACTGCCTCCCGACCCAACTACTCCTTACTGTTTCGATCTAGCCTTTATACCTGCTGATGGTCATAACTCCTCCTTCTTTTTAAATTTTCAACGGTTTTTTGGTAACCACATCCTCCATTTGGTCACGTAGGCAGCTTAACACATATTTCAAATCTGACCA
>VCCN01003404.1:7309800-7319900 GCA_006491835.1 Architeuthis dux
GCCTGAATTCTCTTTAAAATGTTTATATCCTCTGATATATGTCACAAACAGACATTACATAGCTAGATAGAGCGACGTAAGATCTATCACATGATGTCATCTTTCCTCCCATCTTTTCTTCGTTCTCCTCTCATTTTCTCCGTTATCCTCTTTTGTTCTCCATTCTCTTTTTTCTTCATTTTTCACTCTACAGAATTTCTGTATAATCGAAGCTGTTTAGTCCCATTCCCCGTTTAGCAATTTGTGTTCGGAAAAATATTTCTTCAGTTGTCTTCATTGATGTTAGACAGTTAATCCTTTTGTCAAACCTATTTCTTCCACCGTCAACATTTATCCTATCTCCATTTAGTTCTCATTTACTGTCCATCAGCTTTGTTTTTGTTTTCTTTGGTGTTCTATTAGGTTTTATACGAAATTCTTTCTTAAAATTATAAATAAAATCATGAACCTGGTTTTATCGGTTATGAGAGCGTAGAATTGAAGACTAAAGGTTAAACAATATTTGATTTTTCATTTTTTTTTGTATTTTCGCTCATAATTTATTTTAATTTTGCTTTTCCTTTTCCCCTGCGTGATGGAATTTCTTTTAGTTGAATCGTAAAAATAATTCTGTTATGCGAACATTTTTGCGATCCATTATAGAATTGGAAACTGCTTTGTTCGTATTCCCAGTGGCAAGCTCGCCTGATCACAATCAACCAGTTTCAAAGAATAAATACAATTTATTGTTTTTAATGCAAATTTTTCTTCCAGGATTGTAATTCCCAAAGTTTTCATCGAGTATTTTCTCTTCTTCTTTTTCTTCAAATATGCCTGTTATCGCTTTCGTCTTCTTTATTTCGTGTTTCTTTATCTTTCTTTCATAATAACTCCGAAGAAGTTCGTGACTATTTTGGAATCCTAATAGAATTTAGGCAATACAATAAGCGCAAAAATATAAAAGATCTCCAAACTTATAAATTATGCAAAAAATCCTGACAATTACTGATGGCATTTTTCTCTTCTTGAAAGAACTCAAAGCCTCAGAATATAACATAATTAATCTCAATGGAAAACCAGTCAATACTCGAATGGAAACACAAACGTATTATAATAATCGTCGATCCTTTGCTCATATTGTTAAGCGAATCAGTACGTTCGGTAATTGAAACGAAGCATTAACATACAATAAGTTCTTATATAATGAAGCTAATGTTTGAACTAGTTAGGGTTTTATGTTTCTGTTGACAGCCTATTCAAACGATTACTCCATCTGTTGGAACAATTTGTGAAGCCGGGTAGGACTGGATGAACCAGAGCTCGGGAAACTAATATATGGCAATTAAGGCGTTTCTTTATTAGGAGTGAACGGATAGTTAAACTAAGGGTAAACATAGACAGCACGAGGTTCCATGAATAATTCCAATGTGAAGTTCTTAGCGAGATGTAACTTACAAAGAAAATGAATTAAACGACTACTAACAAGAAGCGAACGCAGCACACCTCTCGACGAAAGCCAGAGAACATGTCGGCTGAAAGGTTGTGAAAAAGAAAAGTGTTGGCCAGTTGAATGAATACTACTGTAACTGCTACTATGATGTCACCTCTTACCACAGTTGTTCAGCTGAAGTCGTTGTGAGTGACACCTAGTTGAATATAGGGGTTACGGTTCATATAACCAGAAGTTCTCTGTTACAGTATAAATAGGATACACATAACCGGAAACATGTGCCATTCAGTCTTCACAGTGAACGGTTCAGTACAACCTTCTCCAGATATATAACAATTGGCGACTAAAACAACTAAACGTCGAATATACAACATACTGTTATACATGAAGATAGCTGTCCGAAAAATATTCAGAATATTGGAAACATTCATTTAAAAGTTTAAGACAATTTGATTAAACTCTTATCCAACACGGTGTATTGTGCTAAACGACCTGAAAACAAATATACACGTATATAGATATAGGTATAGATATGTGTATATCTAATATTTGTCCCGTAATCTATAGTTTTGGGCGATCTTGAAATAAAAACCGAATTAAACACAGTCATGGCGATAGGATTAAGGAAGATAATAATCGAGTATATACTATTGAAAGATCACAATAAGGTACGTTAATGTCAAAAGCTCGAGTGATAATCAAATATATATGGCTTAGAGAAACACTAATTTCACGTGTTTCATTTTATTTCACTTATTTTGTGGGTGTTTCAAGGAGGTTGGCTGCCCATGAAATGCATTAACATATTTTGATCACCTTTCGAGGAATTAACTGTTTGAGCGTATGCTTTCCGTTCAAGCAAATGATGGTGTACACACAAAAAAATATAAGAGAATGAGGGCACGCGCGATCACTAACGTACACACGTACACACACTCACAAACACATACTCGCACACACAGATACGCGCACGTATTGTCAGATGGAACCACCAATTCATGTTTATGTTAATATGAATAGTATTATAAATGCGTTCACATGAGTTCATCATTCAGCTTCCACTCTGCTGCAAAACGTGGCAAAGCTGAACATTGATTTTTCCATCAATAGTCGATGATAAAAGATGTCGTAAATGAAAGATGCCACGTGCTAAGGTTGTCTTTAATATTGGAAAGTATGATGTAATTGAAAGTACCTAAATAGACACCAATTGACCTAATATCTCGAAGCATCAGCAATAGCTATCAAAGTGGCCAAACATAATAGGAAGAAAGCTATTTGGATGGTAATACATATATACAAAAAGGTAATATAAGTAATATAGCTAAATCGTATTGTCAGATAAATCGATGACAAACCGAATGAGTTGAATAGGAAATGTTGGAAAATGTCAAGTACATAACATGTACTTACTTTTAAGGTTGTTACACATGGAATGTCGTTTTTTACATCATGGAGAATAATGATGAAAATGAAAGATTTACTAATGTGATTTGTTTTTTGCATAGTCAATGTGGATAGAGACAGGTCTGGTTAATCACTAAATAGAACTCGTCACGTGACCAATGTGGTTTGGCAGCATGTGGGTGATCAATTAAAAAATGGAAACAAGGGTGATCAATGAATAAGTTACTTCTCTCGTCTTTTGTTGGTCAAATTTTAATGGTCAAGTTTTAAAAAAAACAAGCCTGAATGATACCGGAGTCAAACTAAGGGACCCATTTAGCATAAGCTTACATTGCAAGTTGGACCACCCACTAAAATCTATTGAGGTGGAATTTTCTAAAAACATTCTAAAAGATTTTTGTTCTAGACATAATAAGCAGTATATGTTTAAATTTGCAGCCATATATATCCATTGGTGTGGCCTGTACATATATACCCAGACCCGTTTAAAAACTGAAGAAATCTATGTTCACAGTTTTGGTGTCAAATTTGGTTGACTGTTTCTAATAGAATTCGTTATTATTGGATTTGTCGGCCCTTAACATGGTGTCTACCCAATAATTCAAACTAATTTTCAAGTACGATTTCAAATTAGGACATAATGCTTCTCATTCTGTGATAATGTCAACAGCGCATTCGGAGTCTTCACTACTAAAGTGAGAACTGTTCCGCGCTGGTTCACTAGTTTTAGGTCTGTAAATATGGATGATGATAATAATAAACCTCTATAGTAAACATGTACTTAATTATGAATATTCACGGACCGCAGCGGCTAACGACCCACGAATTAGGATATGAAGTTTGTAGTATCCTTCATATTTACTGACATTTTTCATACAGATTATCATCTTTGTACGCATTTGAACTCCATACCTGTAATATAAGGTTAAAAAATAGGAAAGTCATAATTCGTACTTTTATT
The DNA here is from genome assembly GCA_006491835.1 of Architeuthis dux. Lineage (NCBI taxonomy): Eukaryota > Metazoa > Mollusca > Cephalopoda > Oegopsida > Architeuthidae > Architeuthis > Architeuthis dux. Next base: position 7,313,598 of record VCCN01003404.1, read on the forward strand.
GAATTTGTGACCACTAAAACTAAGGAATGTTATAGACATTTTCATATGCACATTAGAGGTACGTTGGGAATAAGTTATTACTTCAATTATGTCATAGTTTGAGTACATATTTACCGTTTTTGTTGCTTTTATCATCCTTCATCTTAATATTTAAAAAACGACAGTGTATATGTAACAACCTAATATATTGGGCAAATAAAGATAGAAACAGTCTTATTCGATTAAATGAAAACTTCATCTCGACAGAATTAATCCTCTTGAATAAAATTAAACACAGTATCACCAAACCCATCTTGGTTTCAATTCCCCGCTAGTGGCTTCTGAAGATAAACTTTCACCTCTTAAGATGAATGTTTATCTTCACTAGTCTTCCTGAGTTTTTCTATGATATTAATGGTTTCCAACTGATGAGTCCGAATCCATAAACTGTACCGAATTATGTTTTTTTGTTTTTTTCATTTAAAGTAAATGTTTGAGAAACATGTTAATCGTTACTAGCACGTTTTCTTTCTCTTCTGTCAAAAGAATAATTTGCAACCATACACAGACGGAGGAAATACACACATAAGTAGTGTATGTTCAAAAAAGAAGGGGGCATTATGGAATGTTGTCTTCGGAGAATTTCGGAATATAGTTTGACTAACATGCTCGTACAATGCATGACTATGAAATACCAAAAATACAACAAATACAATTAGCATCTATATTCAAATTGATAAGATGAAATCATCGTCGGCCGTACATTTAGTTATTGGTCCAATACAAATAAGTTTGCGGACCACTGAGAGTCAACACATGTAAGATGGGGGTTCCGTGGGAAGGACATTCAGAGACCTGGGGTTATGTGAGCCTGTTGAGTAGGCAGACCTTTCAAACGCCTTGCTAGATAGGTGAGGCCCCTGTCGAACACTTTGTGAGATGTGTTATTGTATAATGTTAGTTGAAAATGCAGTATATGTACTACTATTTATAAAGCATCTGGGTCCCCGCTTAATTGGGTGCCGGGGGCAATTTAGAATTGCCATACCCACCTCTCTCTCAGCTACGCCCATGGCTATACGCACAACGTCGAAAGCAACGATCACCCAATGAGACCCATCATACTTTTGAATAATGTCATTAATTTAATGAAAATAAACAAACAATTATATGGAAAATGTAATTTCTCTCAAATTAGTATTTTAGAATAGGATTTAATATGTTGTCATATAAAACAAGGTTCCATCTTACGCGATGAACGTCTTTCTGACGGCAAAACAATACAAAAAATGTTCGATTAAATGCATGATGCCTTGAGGAGTTACGAAAGTTGTGACTCTGGCAACTTTGGAAACGTCGTATTACTTACCGTGTACATACTATAAATGCACACATCGGACTTCAATGTGTCGAATTTATTTGTATATGTATTTGGTAGAATGCCTACAGTATGTAGGCATTCAATCAATACAAAGCAAAAGGATGCAACTTGTTATGCCGAAATACTTTGAATTTAGAATCCAGATTGTTATAACAGCATTTCAATGTTTGTTTCCGCCCTCGTATTATGTACTAGTGGTGCAGAATATCAGTAAACACAAAATATGAATGGAAACTAATCAGATAAAGTAACACTTAATATATAAAGTAAATGTAAAAATGAAACATCATCCACAAATTGAGAAGAGAAACAGAAGCACGATAACATATAATGTCAGTAAATTGAAACGCTTAAAGGATCTATAAACTTTGCACGCTTACAATGCTGTAACATTGTTTTGTATAAATGAGCAATTCTGAAAGAAACGAATACTGTCGACAAATCCAGTTATTCAAGCAATTTCAAGAACAACATAAATAATTCTGAATCATAACATGATGTACAGTCCTATACACGTTAATAACAATCGTTTGATAACGTACATCCGTTGACTCGATGTGGTTGAACATGCACAAGTAGTCCAGATTCTCTATACAACACGTGCATGTATCTCATAAGAAGACACAGATAGATTATCGAAGTTGAATTTACTCTTGATAATCCGCATGATACCCTTGACTAAATGTACGATTAATCCTAATGGCTTGGTCCACATTGCATGGGACAAACATTAGATATGTTCTTCATATAAATACAAAAGAATGAGCAGGACAAATGAAACTTAACATATTTTCCGTGAAGAAGAGAGACAGTCGGCGATGTATTTTGATGAATATATCAAGTATCATTGTCCGTTTGATTTCCCATGGAATATTTAGTTTTACGGATGTGATGGGATTGAACATACTTTATATATCATGCATTGCTTTAATCTACGAGATATTTCTGTATTTGTGCAAAGTGTAGACGAATACCTAACTGTCAAATAAAATGCGTTGGCCATATTGCTAACTGAGTCATGTGTGTACTTCCCATCAGATTGTTGGAACTGTTTCCAATCGTTCCGTATTACTTGCCTTTTTGCCATTCGATTCTAACAAAATCTGTTGTACTCCAGTCTCAGAATATGGTGCCAACTACATTAGTCTGCAGTCATAATGAATTTCTTTCACTGACCTTTTACAAGCCTTCCGCGTAACACTAACCCGGAATAAAATGTATTCATCTTGTAACACCACGCTTTCATATAGCTAGGAAGTATCTTAATTATCATTAACATTGGTAATAAACTTGACGCCTGTTCATTTGATAATTAATTAAGTACATATTTTATAATTATTCTTGTTTTAATACGTATATGTGTTTAAGACTACTTGCGTATATATGTGGATAGATGTACTAATTAGCATGTGTGTGTGTTTGGGGGTATGTGTGTGCGTGTGTGTGTGTCTACGAATGAAGGATTTGCTTGTGAACCAGCGTTGGCTGTCTCGCTCTTTAAGTTTAATATATGCCGGATATCGATAATACACAAGAGAATTTCAAACTAACATTAAACTAAGTAATTATGTTTGTATTTAGACATTTAATTAGGTTTCCTACTGAGTCATGTAAACTACGGTGGACGGTTGGTTTTGTGATGCACAATTAAAATGAACACCTGATTACCTCTGCCAATGCTGGAAATAGTATTACCCGATGTCTGTCTGCTTGTCCACACTCATTCCCCAAATGTCCTTAATAGATTTCAATGACATTTTGTGGAAGGATAAGCCATGGGAAAAATAAGCAATTGATTGAATTCGGGGACAACTCCAGCATGTTCCTTCATTTTTTTAGTAACAATGACATTGGAGGAGGTATGCGCTCTCTGGATGTTCTCTAGTTTTATGAGGATGTGGATGATAATCACGCCGACAGTAATGCAATGGCCAAAGTGGAAACCACGATAAGCAAGATGCGTATGTGTTCCCCCTGCTTGACGTTGCAACATGACATACATTCACTATTTCTAGTATTTACCAATAATTCTACAGGATTGCAGGATGTGAGGGACTTTATAATAAGCTGTCGGCTGCGTGCTTTTTATGTTAACTACACATGCATTACGATGGCTTCCAATAAGTTCAGTTATTACATTCTACAATAAAGTATGTATTCAACTGCGTTTGAAGTCAAAACATGCTTTATCAGTACTTATTTATTCATGGATGTGTGTACTGGTATACTATGCACTTCCGAAGCGAATTAACAATAAATGCCACTTTTCCTTGTAACTACTGCATCATTACAATAGTAATACTAATGGGTAGTAATTGTTCAACTGTTAGAATACATTACGCGCTTCAATAAAGGCTGAACAGACCTCTGAAACATTTGCTGAAGTGACTTTTGCAGAACTGTTATGGAAGATATAGATTAACAAGGTCACAGGTAACACTGAACTACTTAATGTATATGAATCATATGCACATCCTTACCAAGCCAGCACATCTGAATTGAGTTTGGAATTGAGAGAAGATCAATGCTATTGATGCACAAAGATACAAGAGAGGCAACATGAAGTATTGATCTACCCCAAAAGGAAAATACCAGGACACCTAATAGGAAAGACTACAAGTATCTAAGAATACAGGAAGATGATCCAATCAAGCAGAATGAAATAAAGGAAAAGGCCAGAAATGAATACCCTAGAAGAAGTAGGAAAATATTGGAAAGACAACTGTCGAAACATGAAAACAGGAATACATACTCTGACAGTCCTCACTGTGATACATACAATGCCCTTCCGAGACTGAAAAACATAAGAACTAAGGAGCCTGAATCACAAAGCATGGAAGTTGATCAAACGCATAAAGCTTTGCATCCAAGAGATAACACTAATATACTCCGTTTTCCGAAAGATGCTTTCTAGGCTCGCTGTGAATAGTTTGGGTGATATTGTATCCCCTTGTCTTACTCCTTTTGCTATCTTTATCTTGTCTGTATCTTTAACACTAATATACTCTATGTTAAAAGAAAATAGGGAGACAGATCCCTCATAAGCATTGTGGATTGTATCTCCTTTGCTATCACAGGACTTGCAGATTACACAGGGCATATAAATAAGCGGTTAATTATGACAGCCGCAACTTGTAGTAAAACTAACAAGAGGTGAAACAGATGGTAAATAAAATCCTCTAAAACGAGAAGCCAAATTAGGAAGAAAAACAACTGCACGGACAAGAGATTTGATCACATAGGATCGGTTGCACTGAGTGGATTTGAAGAGATAAACGGGATCCCAAGTATTAATGAATATGTCAGTAAGTACAAACGATGCTAATACAATAGATGACAAGATAGTATATGCGGACTATACAGAACAGAAACTAGATAATAAACCAATAATATCCAAATACAGCAAATTGATTCGGAAGGAGTGCAACACTCATCATTGCCTGGTAAGAGGGGTGAAAACGATCGAAATCGTATGATGCAAACCATACATTCTATGTGACTTAGAAATTTAAACATATCACCCGATCCAGGCCAGAATCTACTCATCGTAAACAAGCAAATGACTATATGTCAGATTGTGGATGTCACTTCGGAACTCTGGACACATAATGATTTTCCAAGGACACTGAACATACAATGCAAAATGAATGTGACAGTTCTCGGCAAGCTTGGAACAATCGCTCAGAAAACACTGAAAACAAATCGTAAGAAGCATTGAAACCATTCAAACGATAAGGATATTCAATTCAGCGAGAATACTGAGGAGAGTGCTGGCGTCTTGAGAGGATCTGCTGTAACTTGATCTAAAGCGAAATCTACAAGATGTGTGAAAACTCAACAAGTACATAATAATATAAACTAACGTTAAAGCAGGTTTTGACAAATATGTATGATTGTTCATAGGGATGAGGTCTTTGAAATACCTTCGCCTGTTCTGTGTAATAATATTAAGATTACGAATCATCTAAGATAGAACAAAAGCACATATCTGGTTTCTTTTATTATGTTTACTGTTTGTTAGAAGAGGAACATAATAAATATTGTCTTAATAAGGAATACACCCAGTGTAATCAATGCATATGCAATGAATCTACGAAGGTATTACCGATATAGACACGATATATAAGAGATAGCAGATCACGACCATATTCTGGGAAAAGTGTACTGACTGATTGATAAGGAAAAGGATTGATATCTTCCTAGATGATATACGAGCGATACGATCATTACTTTATGGATGCTGTAAAGCTTGAACAATATACACAAGATATTCATTGACATCAAGTCGAGGTGTGAAATAAGAAGGTAGAAGTGGTTGAAGCACACACAGTTCTAAGATTTCTGAAATGTAGCTGAAGCTAATACCGACTATAAACCGTATCCGATTTCTAAAGTGAAACCTACTAAGTTAAAGAACAAAAGAACAACTTTCCCAAGGCAGAACCTCGATTAACGCAGGTTATCATGCTTCCAAAACAACCGAGATAATATGTTTCCCTCAAAATTGGTATGTGTCTTATTTTCGTTCGTCATAACTTGCGCAAAGTCATCATCATAAGATGTCCCACCGGATAAATGCAGTGCTGTTAGGTTAATGTTTAGCCAGATCAGGTGGGAGCGGGCGGTTTCGCAGAACGTGTTCAATGTTTTGCACCCGTCCACCACACTCACGGAATTCACTAATCTTTAAACCCAACGTGGCTATATTCATAATTTAATTATGCCTCTATTCCTGCTTGCCATGGCTTAAGCTTTCGATGTTGTGGCTAACAACCTCCATAATTCCCAGGGTTTACCAGGTAAGGTCAGGATTGAGCTTCTCCCGGATTACCAGGCTCACGGCGTGAACGTTCCTGACGTCGCAATATGTATTACTTTAAAACAAGACCTGCTATAAATGTCATTCTAACTTGCGTATTTATGTTGTTGCAAACTGATTTATA
>VCCN01003404.1:7393604-7406374 GCA_006491835.1 Architeuthis dux
TAAAATTCTTAACGTGATTTCGGGTGCTTTACAAACAAAAGCGGGCAAGCCTCAAGTGAAATTACCACAAGTAAACGGCGCATCTCCGTGTTTTGTTTTTCCCTTCTCCTCAAAAGGCAAATAAAGGAATACGATACACTCTCTTTCCGCCTCTGTTCTGATCCTCTATCGGTTCAGTAGAATGGCAAATTGCATTTCCTGTGACATTCCTCTCTTCAGTGAGTGTAACATTATTCCTCTTTGCATCGTGCGTGAGAACCATTAAGTCTTATGAATAATCCTGTTCAGTCACGAAGTCTGATAAGAACGAGTACAATAGTCGCCCAATATTGTTAGATCGGTTCTAACGCTGCTGTGGATAGAATGAATGAGGTTGAAATAGGTAATTGTTAACCAGGAAATATTGGTCATTTAATCGCTAATTCTTCCGTGCAAATTAAAAGAAAGCTAAACGTGTTGTCCACTTAGTCTTACAGAAAGGCATCTGAAGGGCGTGTACTTAAAAAACGGAAATCTCGTTTCCAAATAGTGGTATGTTTGGCTTGAAGACAGCCAACTGACCTGCAAATGAGATACCTTCAAACTGGGTATACTCAATGGATCGATCAACTATTACTAATTGGTGTCATACTGCATTCATCAAATGAAGTGTTTTATAGGAGAGCGTTAGGCTATTTTTCCTAAAATACAGTCCGTGTCAACAGTAAATCATATCTACTATAGAAGACATCACATTTACAATTAACTTTAATTTTTAAAATAATTCATTAGATAGTGGTCGAAAATTCAGTAGCAATACCTAGGCATGTTGTCCGGTGTAAAAAAACTAAAGCATTTTTGAATTAATACAATACATAGTTACTGAAAAAAAGGTTTTAGTCGGTTGTTTTACACTGATTTCAATTATCAACTGTTCCAAAAATAAATGATATTATCGAAGTATTCGATTAGATGTGCGGTTTCCTTGATTAAAGGACTTTTTTCGACTTGACCAGTAGGTCTAAGATATAACATAACTAATGCTTTTTTCTCTGATAATATATGTAATCGTTCGTAGTACATATGGGCCTACACTCTGGTGCAAAGGGCTTGACCGCCCGTGACAAGGAACGTATCATATTCAGGTATGCGATATAGCAGCACACATTCTGGTTAATGTTGTGTTTCAAAAGTTCTAAAAAGAATAAAAGATCGTGACATTTGAATGTAAAAGGCATACTGTACGTCTATGCTTGAACACACATCAACAAGAATGATGCCTGCTAAACATTTACAGAGAAGATAAATACTCTTTGTCGATTTTGAAAGGGAAGCGTGGTATAGCATGCAACAGGGCGACTATTAGGCAAACACTGGTAAGCGCTCATAAGGTTGTAACATTTCTCCTTACTAAACACATAACATATACAAGCCAGATTAGACTCATGTAATAAATACAAGGCGTGGACTGTAAACGATTGGAGAAAGTTAATTATTAGCGATGAATGTGCTTTCAGCGGTGGAAACAAGCATATTTGGGGGGAAATGTCCGATTAAAATAATAAAACTCACTGTAAAATTCCCTCTGTCGATTATGGTATGGGAATGCATATCGCCAAAAAGCAAGAGTGCCCTACACGCCATTGTCGGATTAATGCAATGACACAGCTAGACGTTCTAGAGGATAATATTCTGCCGTTCAGACGCTCGCTAACGAACTCACGAAGTCGGATATTCCAGTATGATAATGTCCCCTGCCACGTTGCACGTTCCGTTTCAAATTGGTTCTCCATTAAGCGAATCGGACAGCCAACTCTCCGGATTTAAATTTAATAGAAAACGTTTGAGGGAAACTCAGCAGTGCTTTCGGTGATGAAGTGAAAGGGAAATCGATGACTCAATACGTTTTAATAGCAGCGATCCAGCTTACCTGGGAAAATACAATAACACATAAATACCTGGATTCCTTCTACGAGGCAATGCTTAAAAGGATTCAAAAAACATTGCTAGCAAAACGGAGGGAGCAGAAACTATTGACTATATTGATATGTATTGTCAAAATGAATAGCATGTGCGTCAGTAATATAATTTTAATAAAATATGATATATTTTTGAAACATTCATTTTTTTCAATTTTTTTCAAATGTCACAAGTGAGGTATAGCATGCAACAGGGCGAATATTAGGCAAAAACTGGTAAGCGCTCGTAAGGTTATAACATTTTTCCTTACTAAACACATAACATATACAAGCCAGATTAGACTCATTAGGCTGTGATGCCTCCTTCCATAATCTTCATTTTCGACGTATAAAGAACACGACTATTGGTTAAAAGCAAAACAAATAAATAATCTTGCATTTAGCTGTAAAAAATAGTGCCAATAGAGTTTCCACAACGTTTAACTGATGATATATTTTTGAAACGCACTGTATATCTTAATAAAGTTAAGTGCACATATATAGAAAACAATTTCCTTTACCTGGAGTGATATTTAAATATATTTTACTATTCAGATTCGGTAATTATTTTAGTGGATAGTCATTAAGCTTAGGTAAATCTAGCACAGTGCTGTAATAGCGTTTCAACCAATGAGGAATTATTCAAAGTACAATGAACCTAATGAAATGCATTCCCATTTCACGATAATAAGTAACAGTGAGTTGACGTTTTCTTTCTTTATTATCATCATAATTACATATTATCAACGTCTGGACTCCGAAAAAAGCACATATGCAGGCGTTGCACACTCATAGATTTATGTTCTCATGACGTGTACGGAAACGTATTCACTCTTCCTTATAAAGTTACAGATACAGGTGTACCTTGATTAGTGGGGTTAATTCGTTCCACAATTGTCCGTACTGTTCAAACCCGCACTGTTCTAGGTCTTAAATTTAAAAAATGGTAATCAATGCCTCTCCGCTAAGCATTCAGCACACATACTAGGATGTAGGGACCTCTCACCGGGGTTTACAGCTAAAATCCCGTTGGATACACCGGTTCTCGTAAGAACACCGGTGTTAAGCAACGTCGAGCATGGTCAGTATTTATATGGGTGACCATTGGGAAATACCAGTTGCCGTAAGCAGTACGAAGCTTGGACAGGCCTGGCAAACCGGAAGTGGGTCTTACTAACAATTGCCCGTGTGTACCTAACCCTGCGATACCCGCGATTAGAGTATAAGCGGAGAAAGATGATGCATACACACATACACTATCTTTCCAATAACATGGATTTAATTTAACCTTTTCAAAGTGAAAACAAATGTTGATGACTATTGCGGCTTTCCAAAAGTTCATTAAATGTAAACTATGTGCAGTCGATCTTATCTTATTTAAGTACATATACATATAAAGTAACTTCAGATACGAGATATCTTGAATCCTGTTTTATATAACCTGCCATATGAAATAAGATTGATAAGCAAAGCTAATTTAAGCAGATCTCTTTTAATAGAACTTTCAATGTAAAGAAAACAACACATAAACTAATCCCATATTATATTATAGGAAAGTATATCCTTGATATATTTAGGATCGTGAATAATCAAAAGTGAAATAATCCTAAAGCTATAACAAATACTCGAACACAGGTAATATCAATTCCTGACCTACGCAAACAATATAGGCCTGAGCGCTATCGGATTTTTCCTTACGCGCGGCTTTCTACATAATCACCGAAAGTCTGTGGAAACAGAATAATGAAGGTATTTGACTGAGAGAAGCGAACTTAATCAAAAAAATATCGATTATCCTGAGAAAAGGCTAAATTGAATTTCGCCGCATTGTGCTTTGTTGTTGTTATTCCATGAATATTGATATGTGCCGTTGAAGGCATTGTTTAGGTGTGTTATCTTGGTAAAGTAGCATTTATCTTCCGTTATATTAAGGAAGGAAAGCACGAATATCCTCCAGACATAGATACAAAACCATAACGTCCATTGTTCAAACTGCCAAGTTGCTTATAATATATGTTTAGCAAATGCAAGAAAGAATCAAACTGCAAGTTGGGAAATTTAAATCTGAAATTGTTAGACGCTTATTGGCATTGTATGTATTGTGTGTACACTGTGGTGAACATAATACGTTCTGAAACAGGGTGAATAGTAGCTTTCTTAATCGCTGACAGAGAACCTAGGAGTGCTAAGCCGTATCACGCTTTTAGCACTAAGCTGTGTGCACTAAAAGAATCAAAGGTACCATGTGTGACATTAACGGTGGATTTGACGATAATAACATATCAAAAAGAATAAGATTAATGGAAAGCGGGCCATGCTATTTGTAGTGATTCAGAAACCTTAACCCCATCAATAATCATGCTCTTCTGAAATGCTTTTAATATTTAGAAAACTTTTAGAAATTGACAAGAAATAAATCCTTTCCCAGGAATGTGAGATATTGAGCATCTTATAATAGTGCATTTCTAAAAGCTATTATTGCATATAAAAGCTTCCGTACAAAATGTAAAGTCCTTTTTCATAAGCAATATTACATTTTCCATATTACTCAAGTTGTTTTAGTCTTGAAGATCTCGTCCATCAAGAATTATAGACGTGGGCGAAGGACACTACAGGGGGAACTGTCTTAATTGTTAAATCGAAACTCCTATTGATTATTATTGATTTTTCTTTTTCATATAAAAGGCTTGGAGTCATATTTTCATTATACCTTGAACATACTTTTAGGGTGTAGTCGAAAGCATCGGCTTAATAATAGGAAACTCTCAAGAAAATTGAGAGTTTCCAAAATCGTTTCATATAAAAGCAAAGTCATTGAACTTTTCGAACTATTAAGAACATATGTATTCCTTTCAATATTGAGATCAGTGTTATGCTTACATTTACCTATGTCAGGAGACACAGCTAAACAGACCACGGAAATGAAATAAGACGGCGCATAACGATTGGTTTGAAAACATTTGGTATAAATAAAGGGGTACTGAAAAGCAAATTGCAAAAATGCTTAGAACGTAAAGTGTACTCAATCAATGCATAATAACAGGTGTCGTACATGTGCGAAACCTGGAAACCTGCAATGCATCTCGAAAACAAACTCAGAATGGCACAGCGGGCAATGGAAAGAGCAATGTTAGGAATAACTGTTAGCGATAGAGAAAGATCAACATGGATCCGAGAAATGACGAGGGTGAAGGTATCGTACAAGAATTCTAACCGATTGGTGCCCGCGGGATAATAAACGCAGTAGGAAAAGACCGGGTTCAAGATCGAGAGACGAGGTAGAAACAGTTTGTGGCAGATATTAGCGCAACCACGCTCGTCAGGGAAGACGATTGGAAAGGCCTTCTTCCAGCAGTGGGCTTATAACGGCTGGGTGTGATGGAATGATGACGATGATGACGATGTTGCCATATACTATTATTTTTATCATTTCTTTGATGGCTAATTTGTCACTTGGATATGCTGTTGCATTGCAGCTGCATTTCTGTGTTGTTTGTTCCGGTTAAATCAGTATTGTCGGCATATCGACCCAGGACCACTGGGGCGAAAATAAGGTGCATGACGAAAAAACGAAGGAGGTCGTGAACAAAACTCAGGAGAGAGAAGTAAACAAATCAGAAAATCCATCATTTAAGAATAGAATAAAAAACCGACCGATTTATTTCTGGAAAGTTGCTGTCCACGTGGCGGGTTGAGATTGATTTGTTCAACAGCGTAATGGATTCTTCCTTAGGTCGATAACATATTCAAAACTATGGCTAACTATTTTACTAACTAGTATTAGCATATGTCCCTCCACTGTCATTGATACCCTCTTCCTTTCTTCATGACCTCGTCTGCGATGCAGAACAGATCTCTTTGTTCCGCAGAGGCTTTCTCGCGTAGATTCGAATGTTCTTTGTCTCGCAAAAAATAGATTTTCAATATGTTACTTCCTTTAACCTACCTATTCTTACATTTGGGGGGTTTTCTCTGATTAGGCAATGTTTTAGTCAATAATTATTTTTCATGGATAGGTTTACCTACATTTCTGACTGTCTAGTATGTGAGTTGTTGAACTATTGCTGCTGCTGTTGATGATGATGGTGTTGTTGGTGCTGTTGTTGTTGTTGTTGTTGTTGTTGTCGTTGTTGTTGTTTCCTTATCTAAGAGAGGGGATGGTGATTAATTGAGCAGAACCTGCCCCGAACACAGAGAGAGGGTTACTGTCCAACCAGAGGGCAAAGATCCGTTATTATAAAATAATTAACACGCATTTTCAGTTTGAAATTGGAACATATTTCACAATGAAATCCAAGGAGCTGTTCAAACGAATGATTTCAATGGGTCTGCCATCGTCGAAAACTGTGAATTATACCAAATTCTACACCTGCTCCAACACATATACACTTACTAGTATACTATTGTATATGAATGTAGAGGTATATCTAGGTATGTATGTATATCTAAACTATCTGGAAGAAGGAAGATATATTTGGGTGCATGTCAATTGCTACATTTAAGCTGTAAACACTACATTTAACTGTACATGGCATATTAGCATAACAGTGTGTCATCCTTCGCTGAAACATTCCCAAGACGTCTCCACCCGGCAGACGATATGTCGCCCTCCTCCATTGATCAATATTTTAAAAGTTCATATGGCATCTGAGATCATGACTGAATTAGAATAAAGGACGCTTTACTATTATGTAAACGCGTATACACCTTTCAACGCTAGGGACACATACATACACAAGTTACCTACATTGATTAAGACATGTAGACATATATCAAATATAGTTGAGCTATTAATGGTCATAGATAACTAAATTATATACATCAAAGTTCCTGCTTAATGTACACTAAACCTGCTTAATGTCGTATTTAAAGTTGTGTCCATATTTCTTAAAATCAGTTTTTTTCTATGATAAAGTGTAAACTTAATCAACGGAATGCAACGTTTGAACAATTCCTACATATAGTTTCCATATATACATACTAGAGTAGTTTCAAGGTAAATGTGGACGCCAACACGATAGAGAGTAATAGATGGGCAGGGAGAGAGAGATTCAGAATAATAATTGAACATTATACCATTGATTCGATGTTTTGAATGAAAGCTAGAACAATACAAGAACATGGTGGGGATAGCAATGCACAGTCAGTCCCTAAAACACAGTGTTCTCGGTGGAAATGTATTCAGTAAATATGCGTAAATATGCGTAAATATGCGACCCTTATACGTATGCATCTCACATAATAAGCCTAATCACACACACATACGCACGCGTGGGAAAATCTCGCAAAAATGATCACAATCTATGGCTGATCTGTCCCACTCATTCCAGATCATACACCAAGCAATGCACCTTGTTGTCGTCTAGTATTTGCTTCCCTACACACTCACTGCTACCACCATCGCCACCAAAGTGTATAAACCACGGGAAGACACAGAGATCCCTGGGAATGTATTGAATTAAAGAGTGAAGAACTTTTCTTATATGAAACAAACGTTTAAATATATTAGACGTAATTCTGAATCGAATATCCCATCACCCAATCGCAATCGACACCAGTCTTATTCAAAATATACCTGCTTCAACATAATCTTTAAAAGTGGTGATTTTAAGTCATGGGGAGATTTTAAATGAAAATCCTAATCATTTTCTCCTCTCAAAGTCCAATATGCGGCGATTTTGAGTGAGGTTATCATGAGATCAATAGTCGTGAAACGTTATGGATTCTACAAAATATAGAATAGTTGTGTTTCCTAAAAAGACCAATATTAGTAGATGCTCCTTGTCGACCGGTCGGATCACAAGTTATCTGTGAGGTGCACATACATGGATCCTGATCTGTTAGGAAAAGCACCGTAAAAAGTCGGGCGAATTAAATAATACGAGGTATCTTCTAGCATGGAGAGTGGAATGGGAACAATCTACCCCCAACGATTGAAAGAATAGTTCGATTCGAATGAGACAGCAATTAAGAACTCTGCTTTTTCGATGTATACCAATAGAGATACAACATAACTACTTGAATATTAATACATTTAATCGTATAACCTAGGGGTTCGTTAGGCTGAAAAAAGATGTACAAAGTTTCATTTTTTTAAGCCGTAGGTATATAACATTTATTTCAAAAAGCATCCAAGTCTTTTTTAATTGAAAACGCTCAAAAGTTGGATAATGCAAAATATGCGGTAAGTACAAAACACTGAACACATGTCTGACACCCATAAGAACACTTGCTTGTCGGTCGTCGTCTTTTACCCATAAGGAAAATGATGAGGGTTAATCTTTTACGCCTGACCCACCGATTGTTCTGATTTTTTAAAGTGCTTCCTTGGTAACTGACTTTCAAAAAGCCTCCGAGAAGAATATGTCAATTACTGTGAAAGCTTATTGCCAGTGTATTGGCAGTGTGACATAATGGTCATGTGTTTGGGATTTCATAAAAAACTATGTAGACTTCAGGCAGTACTTCACAAATTGATTTTCATAGCAGATAAATTAGCAAAAAATAAAAAAAAGATGAGGGCTTCAATGAATCAATATATTTTCATGGTGCTTTTGTGAGAACCCATAAGATGTGTCCGAATATGATGCAGATTAACATGCACATAACCATTATATTGCTGAGTGTCTATTCCATGAACATGGAAACGCGTTTTAATTCTACTACATGATTTAGAATAACAAGGAAATACATAACTAATCATTTATTAAACATAAGTTATTCGTCCAGCTTTAGAATGTGACGTAATTTTAACTGAAATTTGATTTGCATCTATGTATATTTCCTTTGAGGTGAAAACCAACCCATTATTGCTATTTAATCTCATTTCTTAAAATTGAAGGTGGACCCAATTAATACAGATGTTGTTTTAATGGCTTCAAACTGCTGGTCTTTTCCGTTTGTAGTTATTACTCTATGGTCCCCTTTGCAATGTGGTTCTATCCCACATTTATTCCACGGATTTCAACAATATGTTGCTATTATAGCATTGCAGTTTTAATTGTGAATATTGCACGGATTTCCACCAAGAGTAGTGTGTACGATCATTTATTTACTTATTTAAATGGATGAAACAGTCCAAAAAATAGTATTACAAATGCGTTAATGATTACTAAGTGTTTGTTCCACTCTTACTCAAGTACAGACAATGACGATGCCTTTAACGTACAAATGCAAGTACGCCTATCAAAGGAAATATACATGAATACACACCAGGCAGATGAAACATATTCATTCATTTCTTGTTGCTCGCAGTCCGGACAGTCTAAATATTCATAGGGAGGGTGGAACTTTTGCCTGAGTTATTGACCGTAGTGTAGAGATCGATCCCATCCCAGGAGAACTAATGGGACTACCAGGGGAGGCTTTCTGCATGATCCCCATCTGCACCAGGTATACCCAGTTAATTACCCATGAAGCTGCTGACCAGGACCAACGTCGCTTAACTTCAGTGACGTAGGATAACCGATGTATCGAACGCGATTTGGTCATAACGTGACAGCAATATCACAATACTGCATGTCTTAGTTTTTACTAACAATTATGTTCAATTATTAATGGTTCATTTCCACTTACTCCTATTATTTCAATAGCCTTAGTTTAGGTTCAATCGTATATGATATAAATATATTCAGGGAGAAGAACAGTTATATGTATTGTTTAGCTTGCTGAATTAGAAACCTTGTTTGTAAAATATCCTGAATGACAACAACAGCAAATACATGCATTTAGATTTTATTTTAACATAAATGTGCATCTAATGTATGCTGTCAAATGTTTAGTTTGGTAAGAATCCTTTAAATCTGTTTACAGATACAGACATTTCTAATTGACTTGGTACACGAAGTTCATACAATAAAATGCTGGAACATATATTTTAATTGTCTTTTAAGATGCCCTTAATGAATTGCAAGCAGCAATACAATTGCGTTGCAAGGAACCTGAAAATGAATAATTTTCGAGTATTTACGGTGGATTTAGTAATGTTATTGGAGTTGGTTTTACTGGTTTTATTTATATTCCTGTCTTAGAATACTGATATTAGACTGTGGAAAGTGTTTTCAAACCCGATATAACGTATACCACCATTCGTTATTATACATTGATTTACTTGGACTGGTGTCCTTATCTTGGTTGTTATAGTCGCAAGGTTTCGGGCGTTTTACCTGCTGGCCTTCTTCAGTTGTCTGTCGTAGTCGGTAACATTCTCGAAATTTTGAACCGAATCCTCGCCTCTGAAATGCATCTGTCTCTGAAAAGCATTCAAAATTAGCATACGTCTTTATTATATAGCAACGGCTGGTTCTATCGTCGTCCAAACCATAGACTCCCGACATCTGACGTGGGGTTATAATACAATACGCATATAAAACACACAGTAGTTTAACATAAATATTAAAAAAACAAATTTCAGGGGAATTAGTATTTATACTGTTCATTCACATTTTATCTTTTCAAACAATAATGAATACAGAATTAGAGGGTGTTTTTTAATTTACAATTATAAAACTGATATCTTTAAATAATTACACAATTTGATTGTCACTTCTTTATTGTGGATTTACCAACGACCTTTGGCAGCACGCTGTGTTGGGGATAATCAATAAGAAACATATGAAAGGAGTGATCAATGAATGAGCTATTTATCCCGCCTAGATTGGCCGCTTTCGTGACAGTTTTGGTTTCTAATTTGGCAGTGCACTATTCATGAGCGCAAAACGTGATTTACTGTCATTGAACCGACAACCCGCGAGCAATCTTATTAATAAGAAAGGTACAAAGAAAGTCAACCAAGGTAATCAGTTTCTATTTAGTTCTTTACAACAACTCAATACAATTATGAACCTCTTTATGAAAGAACCAGACATTATTATTTGTAAAAGATAACTGAAGACGATTTTATTTATCATAAGCTGACATTCTTAGTCGACTGAACCACAATACAGTTCTCCATAAGATGACACTGGGAAATCTAAATACAATTGAATACATCTCTGTGTGTATCCCTGTGTGTACGCACTGCGATTACTCAGTGACTAGACATTGTACGAAGTTGACATTTGCCAAAAAATACTATACGCCACAAAAGACAGAGCATTATCGAGTTTGAAGTATGTTGATCAGCGGTTCCCGAGAAATCTAATAAAAATAAATAAAATATTACATGTTATAGATCTTTGCTCTTAGTTTCTAACAATAATCTCCCTTGACTTCCGCTCCTAGAATTATCTAAATTTAGATATAAATTACTTACATTGTTAACATTGCGGAGAAGTAACCGAAATGCACTGAAGCCGCAGTTACGTATGACGGACGGAAAATTATGTTATATCACAATCCGACCCCTTCCAAACCTTTGGAACGGTCACTGCCGTAACAATGTAAAATATCTATGATTCTTATTTGCATCGAGTGAAAAGTTGTCATCGGGATGAAATGCATTATCATTAATATTAGCGTTTGATTGACAGGCCAATCAACTTCTGTCTAGTGGTCATGATGCAACACGGGCTTATGTCGCTGTAGTTGATAATGCTCGCTTTATTCGGAATACTGTTTGGAAAGACAACGAGAGATCAACCATGAGATGAAGTTTCTTCTCCAATTAAGCGAGGAATCCATTTCGTCTGTACACCACGGACTGCACGGTATAACGGGTATGTATTACCAGTCATACTCTCTCTCTCTCTCTGACTGGCTGACAGACTTACTGAGAGTCGTACTTCTCTTGCTAACCACTATAGTTAGCCGGTCGCTTTGTATACGTATTTATGGTCAAAACCACCAAATGCTGAAGTCACAGGATTGCGTGACTTGTCATCATTCAACCACGTGTACAATTGGAATGTACTTATGAACACACCCCTATATGTATTTATTAGCCACCTGCCAAATCCATCTAGCTATTTCAACCTCAGTTTACCAATACATCAGCTTTATGTTTGTGAAATGCTTGCGTGTGCACAACTCGCATAAAAAATATCAGGAATATTTGGGAAGACAACGTACATGATTGTTAATATCGTCAGGTTCCATGAACAGTAGACGGAGCGGTATATGAAAAGGTCAATTGTATTATGAGACACCCTTAGCTTGACACGTATTTATCAGCTTAATGTTGATCTCAGTGCTGTTACTGTATAATGTGCAATCGATATGTGCCAATACCACGTGCATTACATCTAAAGGATGAAGTTGAAACAAATCAACTCTGTTATGAATCTGTAGCTCTCTGTATTCGCTGCATAACTGTTACTGTGTTGTAAATACAGTGGTTGAAAATACATACGTACTCGATAAGGAGAGAGAGAGAGAGAGAGAGAGAGAGAGAGAGAGAGAGAGAGAGAGAGAGAGACGCCAAAAAAACGGTCTAGCCCGTCTTGAATCCCGACAGGCCTATTGTTTGTAGCTGGTCATATTTATATATATATATATTGATTGTCTATCCCTCTTGTCTTTCTCTGTCCCTACTATCCTATTATTATGTCTTCGTCTATTTATTTATTTCTCTCATGTATTTCTCTTCTAGCATACATAGCATACTTAATTAGATACAAAATCAGTGATATATTATCATAATCAGTATCTGCTTTAATGTTTATTTCCACTGTTTATTTCCAATGGCCACTCAGCTAGATTCATATATCTTCAAATGTCCCCTAACTCGACATGGGGTCGGTTCGCCCTATCGCTAACATCTTATCAGTATATGTCCGTTCTCTTATGTTTGCTCTGGTCGTGTGACAGTATCAAGGCGTTCCTTTTTAGCTCGGGTTTATTAAAACTAAAATGAAATATCAATAAAAGGTTAATTTAGATTAATTATTAAGTCTC